>JANRGW010041439.1:0-27330 GCA_024733675.1 Psilopsiagon aymara | reverse complement strand
GGTTGTCTCTCGGATACTGCACCTAATCCCACCCCCACACCCACCCCCCCAAGACAGGGAAGACTTGGATAAACTGAAGCAACTTCGGAAAAGGGGCATCACGATGATGAGAGCCTGGAGCACATATCCTATGAATAAAGGCTATGGGCCTGGGGGTTATTCATGCTGGAGAATGGGTGCCTTTGATGGGACTGAATAGCTGTTCCTATTGTCTGTGGGGAGGTCATCAAGAAGCAGGGCCAGGCTCTTTACAGTTGTGCAGATTGGAATTATGGCAGGTAACAAGCAGAACTTGAAACAAGAATAGTTCAGGCTGAGTATGAGGAGAAACCTTTTCTCCATGAGGACAGTGAGACAGTGGAGCAGTTGCCACCCACTGCAGTCTCCAGCCTTGAAGGATTTCAAGAACCAGCTGGATGAAGTTGTGAGTAGCCTGGTCTGATCCCACTGCTGGCCCTACTCTAAGCAGGTTAGACTAGAGGCTTCTCAAGCTCCCTTGCGAGCTCAGTTGCCCTATGATCCTATGAAAATTCATGGTTTGCCCCACAGGTGTTTCTCCCACAACTCTCCCAAGCTTCACAGAGCTTTGAAAAGAGCATTATAAATATTATAGTAGACTCTTGCTGGTTCTCCTATGATCCTGAAGTCCTGCTGTCACCGCTCAGCAATGCAAAAGAGATCATCAGCTGTCTTGTGAGAGTTTCACATACACCTCTCAGTGATAAAGTATCAAGGTACAAATTTGGTGTTAGTATGCCTGGAGGGATAATCAAAGGAAGGAACAAGTGAGCACTAAACTGAGATAAGAAAAAAGGTTAAATCTTAATATAATAATGTTCAGTCATGCTTAATAAAAGCACAGAAATTACTGCAGCCACAGTACTACGAATAGCCATGATGAAAAGAATAAATATTGCAGAAGGGGGTGTTCAGGACATATTTTCTGTGTGATATAGCATTCTGGGCCTCTGGGGCACCTGCAAACTCTAAATAGGCTTATATATGCCTAAATAAGGTGCACCAGGACCCCCACACTTTAAGACCATTTCTGCTTACAGTGCACTGCATTGCAGTTTCATCTCCAGCTCCCAGAGGGAGACTGGCCACAGTTCAAACCCTCACTGTGCTGGGAGCTGTTGCTGGACCTCAGCACCAGCACTTTGTTCTGCCCTTCTCAGCACTCATCCTGTCTGGGGAAGGCACAGGTTGTTCAAGGTCATTACAGCTTCTTGCCTGTGCCCTCTCATGGGTCAGCCCCAATCCTGCTATACCCTGGCACAGAACTGGGGAGCCAGATTTCCTCAATCTTCGAGTTTACATCTGAAGTCCAAGTGCTTAGCCACCTATACTTTTCATTATGATTTTTCAGTCACACAATACAAATCAAATGTGGCAAACAGTACATCCCTCCCAGTGCCAAGACTGGAAGCTTAAAAGCATTGAGCACAGTGTGCACAGGGGTAGTGCTTGACTGTCTTCAGTTCTTCTGCAGCAATTGTTAAGGATAATAACTAGAAAGCTCTTAACACCATTGCACAGTAAGTAGAAGAGGCTACGTTTTCAGTACAGATCTGTTAGCATATACCTAACTTGCTCTAATAGGTAATAATCATCTCTTTCTGCTTAGAAATGGGCCAGTAAAGAATCACCAGTGTAAGCACCCAACATATTTGTATAAATGGATAAATGTGTATTTTCCACCCTGAGTAACTTTGAATATAAAGTTCCTTCACAAGATTATCTGGAACAGCTCAAGGGCAGAACGGTAAGGAGACAAACATGTCACCTTTAGCTGAACTATTATACAAGAACTCATCTGAACCTGTATATTCAGCACGTATGAGAACCTGAAACGCCCACCACACTGATGGGCACTCAATTCAGTAAAAGCAGAATATAAACCATAGATAATCATTGTTGTCCAAACACCATGCAAATCTCAACAACAAAATGAAGTGTCCTGTCCATCTTCAAAATGGTAAGACAAGCATTACTAGACAAGGCCATTTTCTGAGGTGCTACTACTCTTCCTTTCAAAGACACTGTTTACACATTTCTCTGCACCAATCCTTCAGCAGCTCTAGAAATAGCATTACTAGAAAAATAAGTTAGGAAGGTATTGCTTTGCACAGTCTTTTAGAGCATTTTAACAGATGTCTGCTGAAGTTTGCACGACTAACAGACCAACTAGCTCACCATCTATAGATACTACCAACAGTAGTATTCATAGTAGCTATAAAGATAAATATTCCTCAGATCTCAGCTGGAGGAGCAGAGCAGTAAAGCTTGGCTCTCAGAAAACAACCAATCAAGTATCAACATGGTGTTTTAAAGTTTATGGGGTTTTGGCCTTAGCTGAGTGCAAGCGCTCCATTATTGATCTGTAATCTAGGCCATTTCACAGACCCCTGCAGAGTGGCAGGAAAGATAAGGGTATCTGACAAGTAGTAATTCTTTTCCAGCTTTATTTTTGATTTCTATCTCCAGACATCACCCTTTCAAAGGCACCTGTAATAAAAGCTCCTAGGCAAGGGAAACTCAGGTCCCCTCGAGAAGTCAGAGCTAATACATCACCATTAAAATACTTCTGAGGATACAGAGTCCAAAAAGAATATATATTGACTACACAGGAAGCACCTTTTGAGAATACCTCTGGGGGAAAGAAATGGAAAACTCCATCCTTGTTGATTAAGTTTCTCTTTTCAGAGTTTCTTAAATCAAGAGAAGCTTGTTAGAAACTCTTCTAAAATCAAGAGAAGCTTGCAGAAAGCA
This sequence comes from Psilopsiagon aymara, assembly GCA_024733675.1. NCBI lineage: Eukaryota > Metazoa > Chordata > Aves > Psittaciformes > Psittacidae > Psilopsiagon > Psilopsiagon aymara. The sequence continues at coordinate 24,558 of JANRGW010041439.1, read as the reverse complement.
GTGACATAAGAAGAGTAAGGATTTCGTTTTGCTGATTAGGATATCAAAAGCATTCTGTGCTAGCAAACAGAGCCATCAAATGTACAAAACCCTTCTTGAAGCAACCTTAATTAACACAACACTTCAGAAGAGCAAAAACATCACACTGTCACAGTGTAAAGGTACAGGCAGAAAGCAGCAAAACTCATCTATGATACATCAGATTAGCAATGCAGTGCTTCCAACATTAAAATAAAAGTGCCTAGAGACAATTGCTTTTTTGGCAGTTAGAAGTTTACAATTGCACCTTGATGCTCAGCTGCCTCTCATATTTAACTTCTTTCTTGGTGACAAATCAAGCAGCCATAAGCTAACTCCTAAAGGAAGAAGACTCTTAGGATGGCCATCAGCATAAAACAACATAAAACACTCCAAATTCTAGGACAAAAAGAGGTTGCAGATGAGGAAACGCTCACCCCAGCAACACCTGAAGGGCAGAAGCTGCCTCTGAAACTCCAATTCATGGCTGCCTGGCATCCCTCAGAGCTGAAGTGCTGCTGCTCCCAGTAAATCCATGAAAAGGTTTCTCCTGCCCTGTTTCTGGTTGCATGTTCCACTCAAGCTTGAAGCTTTCTCTTACAAAAACTTGATGATCGTAAGCATCTGGATTCAAAGGCCCAGGAGACATCCTGAGTCCTAATGAAGAATCCTGTCTTCCTACTTGCTTAGGTCTGCAGCTCAAGTATCTATATTTGTGAAAGTTGACATAACTTGCTGTAATTTTGAGCAGTTAACAGCCCAAAAGTCATTGTTGCCTATATAGATTTAACTTAATGCCACCCCTTAGCTAACCTCTCAGGCTGATAGTCCTTAGAGCTGTTCATTTGTTTTTATCTCTAAACAATCAGAGTTACCTTAGACTGATTAGAAAAATCAGGCCCCGCTTACAAAGGTAAAACCAAGTTCACATAAAACAAGCAAACTGTGTTGACATTCTTGCTGCAGTCAAGGACAACAACTGGCTTTAGACAAGCCCTCAACTTGTTAACATCTATTCTGTTGAACAGCAAAACCTTCTCTGGGATCCTGTTTGGAAGATGCGATTGCAAACAACCTGAACACTCTGACAAGACATCAGCACAGACACTCAATCCATGGACACAGCCTGGAAGAGTGAGGGTGGCATTTCTTGGTGAATCCCAGATCTTCTTAAGACTGAAGCACACTCTTGCAGAGCCGGAGCCAGGGAACTCTGGAGTGCTGCACTGTCTCATGGCCTCCTATGCATCCATACTACCAACATAAAAACTTCTCTGCAATCAATGCAGTGAACCACCATGACACAAGTCATAACTTCTGGATACAAATGTGTTAACTAAATGGAAACATACCAATTCTTACATTGATCCACATAGTTCAAGTGATTTTTTTCATTTCTTTTCCTATCAGACTTTCTCAGCAATCACCTCTGTGAGATTCACTTGATAATCAGCTACGACCTACCACATCATTTGTTTATAGAGTGAGCCAAAATGCTACAGAGTTCGGAGGTTCTGTAAACTCCAAATGCAAGGATTCAGTCTTCGCTGATACAGTTGTAAATAACACAGCTTTTAACATAATGAATGAAAACAATTAATTTACCAAAACTAAGAAAATCCTTTTGAATAAGACTATATGGGGAAGGTAGAACCAAAAATACTATTTAATACTAATGCAGCCACAGGAGAATTTATTCCAGTCGTATTGATTTCAAGTGCCACAGAGGAAAACAAATTCCTTGCCTGAAACAAAAGCCACATCAGCCTCTGCTATATGCTTTGTCCAATCTCAAAGATATCTGCTATGTTTCTAGAGCTTCAGTCTGAATAGCTTTAGCACCCTGAGCAAAATACTATCATCTTGCCCCTGAAGTTGAAAGTAGCTATTGTCAGAGGAGCAGATGATCTCACATGTGAAACACTGGGGATTAATTCACAGAACATGCTGGCTCTATACTACATATGTTTAATAGTATCTCCCAAACAGAGGAAATCCTCACAGTAGCTTGCTTCTAATTACCAATGGCAAAACATTGTCCATTCTATGAGAATCACACAGACTACAGAAGAAAGTAAAACTACATCCAGGCACCTGGATTTTTATTTTTCAGGAAAGTTGACATCTGCTGACAGCAACTCCAAGAAATTCTACCCCCTCCTTCCAAAGGAAACAACCTCTACTGTCAAAACTCACCAGAAAAAAAGCCTTTCAAGGAAGGGAAAGTTGCAGAACTCAATAAGACATGGAAAGCATTCTTGGAGAGAGAGAGAGCAAAACTGGTTGGTTATGCTTCAGAAAGGAAAATGCACTACAGAGGTGCAATGTAGCAAGCAACATGAAGAGTAAACAACCCTGGAGCGGACTATGTGGTATTCTCACAGGAGGAGATTTGGTTGCAGGACTGTCAGCTGAATAAACCCATACACTGCTTTACAGAAAACAAAGCAAACTTTCCCCTGTTTGATTGATCTACAGTTGGGCTGACAAACAGCTTGCCTCTTAAAGTAGCAGCAAACTCCCGAATTCAGACAACCTCCTATAATTATCATCAGAAGAAAAGCATTTTCAAATACACCTTTGTGATTTTAAGAACTTACTCAAGACATTTTTATCACTTTGCATCACACGTTGGCATGTAGTGTCTCAGATGCCTTGTAAAATTAGGATTAAGATGCTGAATCTGCTCCTCTTCTGATGAAAATTGACCCACACAAGTCCCAAAGAAATGCAGCTGATCTTGCAAGAGTTTTCTATGTACTGTGTTCTACTGGTCTAGTACTTCTGAGAAAATGCTTGGAAGATCTCTAACAAAAAGAAGAAAATAGAAAACTATTGTGCTTACTGATGTTGGGCTCCAAGGACCGCCAGGCTTTCAAAAGCAGGGCTGCATAGTCTAGGTAAACTGGTCAAATTTTGTAACCCATGTAACTACAGTTTAAGTTGTGCAGATCAGCAAGGTGTCACCCCTTCTCAAAGCACTGCTCCACTTTACTGCATGTAATTTGAAAACCTACAGAACTGACTGTTTTATTGGTGGAGAGCAGCTGGGGAGAGGATAATTCCCACACAGCACCTTGTCATGCAGAAACACAAGGCACTGTTTTTATTAATTGTTAAGCAATTTGTCTGCTCCACCACCAAACAACTTTCCCTCATGTGTAATCCACAGCCCTGCCAAGAGAACCTTGCCAAATCACCACTCCCTCCACCTGAAAGTCATTTTCCTAAGTTCTTGTTTAAAGCAGAAACCAAATGGTTATTGTATTTTTTTGTTAATGTAATGCAGCTATATTATAACAACCTGTGGCAGATACACGGGACTTGGACATTCATGCTAACAGATGTTTGAGAAGGGAACAATTCTTAGTTTGGTTTGTTTATACGCCAGCAGATCTTGTGCTGAATCTATATGAAAACCATCTCCCTCTCTCCTGAAAATATATGTTAAAGGACTACATTAATCCCTAGTGTAAATCCACTGGAGTCAGCAGTTACATCAGCAGTGAATTTGACCCTTTGTGACTTGTTTACATTTATTTAAAAGCATTGTCATGAAGCCATCTTCCCTCTGTCTGCCTACCTTCCTTAAGGGAGGATGGGCTGCACCAGATATTGAAGTGGATTAGTTGTGGTGGCTTTTTGAGTATATACTGAAGTTCTCCAGTTATCTTAGGATATGGTTTCATATGTTTAACTTCTACATTTGGATAAAGGGATTACACCGTGAGTAATGTCTAACAACCACTGCATATGGTTTATTTGCTTTGCAACATCTGCTGAATCTGTTGAAGATCAAATGCAATATAAAAATGAAGAAAAAAAGGGTTTGAAAAATAACTGAAGTCTCAACAATGAAAGGTTTGAAAAATAACTGAAGTCTCAACAATGCACCAAATTAGGGAGCCTGCCTTTCTGCTGGAAGACAAATGTCCCCATGTCCATAAGCATCCAAATTGTCCTGCTCCACACATCCACTAATTTGCATCACTGGTGCCAGTAGGAAATGCAACAGTGAAAAGAAAAATAAACAGTGGAAAAATAAGAGGTGGAAGAGCGCAGGACTGAGCAGAAATGGGATTTGCGTGAGAATACCAAGTAGTATCGGGAGAGGGTGAGAACAAAAACAGCAGAAGAGAAGATTTGCTGGTGAAGTAATAATACAACAGGGAGAAATTGAGAAGTATTGCTGTGCATGGGACTATTGCCTTGGACACGCTCTAGGTTTCTTCAAACAAATCTACCTAAAGCACCTGGGTGGCCTGGTCTCCTTCCTTATTTTCCCTGTGAACACTGACATGTGAAACACATCTTCGAGGGTCCATGAGGAAAATGACTACATAACAGATGGATTTCTTTGTTTATTGGCAGGTACAAGTTAATGACAAACAGCACTGTGGCTATTACCTTTTGCTTAAATTATTTCCTTAACAAAATGACAAGTGCATTTAATGATGTCGAGCAAACAGGGAGCAAGAGCATCTTTATAACTTCACTTCCCTTCAAGAAAAAGGCATATAACATCTACTACTTTTACATGTAGTTAATATCTAACTCAGCCTTGTTACTCTCATGTTTTACTTGATCTCCTCCAATATCCCCTCTTTTTCTTTTTATCCTCCGAAGTGTTCAATAGCATCTCTAATCCCTAAATCCCAACTCAAAATTCTTGGCCATCAAGTAATATATCGGTGTTAGAGAGTACTACATAACAAAAATATTTGTCAAATCTCTCGCTTGATCCTAACACAAAAAAAGGGAATTTGGAATTCAGTGTTCTTGAAAAGGGATGCTTTCATTACTATCAGTGGTTTTACACTTATCCCTCTTTAGTATAAGTAAGAAAAGAAGGAAATGGGAAAGATGCTTTATTGGTGCTCAGTGGTTGCTGTGGAAGTATTCAGAAGTTATTAGAAAATGAAACAGAAAGTTGAACCCTGAGATTGAGTGGTCATTTCTGTATCCTAAAGTGATGATAAATGAAGCTCTTCATCTGAAGGTTATGAAACAGCACAGTGATTTGGTATGGATAGGATTTCACTGTAAAACACTCAAAAAAACTGTGGGGAAAGAATGGGGATGAGAAGAAGCTGAAGTGACCGAAAAAGAATAAGAGAGAAACTAAAAAGGGAGAAACTCAAATATGCTGAAAAAATTTGAGGCTGCTTCAAGTCTTTAACTTTCTCACATTATTTAGGGAGAAATCACCTGAGCAACGCTTGCTAGTTCTCCTCCATTTTCCCCTGCATGAAGACCCTAAACTCACGTAGACTCAAAAGAAGCATGCTTAGACCATGAGCAATACCTGTTGTTTTTTTTTTTATCCAAGTATATCAGTTTTATCTATGTCATCATTTTGAAAGCTGACAGTCATGTCAGCATTTCTGTGAAGCATGAAATGAAGACCCTACTTCACTGATCAACAATCCTTATTTATAGACCCTGATTTTCAGCTGAACTTGGGGATTGTAAATGAAATCTAGCTTACCTTCATCTCCTAGAACATTAAACACAAACACATCATTAAAAACAAACCCACAGCTATCTTGATAATGTGGCAAATTCCAAGTTAACAGGGAAAAACCCAGGCTTCTTGAAAAGATTTAGCCAAAGTAATATTTACTGTAATAGCCACTGAACAGTTTGCTGTTCCATCCCAGAACAGCCATCAACTCAATTAAGTAAATGAATTGAGTTATTAGGGGAATGTATACCTCTAATTAGCTGGAATTATTTCTGCAGTTAATTCACTTATGGATAGATTTCTCAGCAAGCCGACAGCTTCCACTGCTTTTGCACTGCTGTACCAGGCTTAATTGCCATTCTGTTTCCCTTAAAAATCTTAATGGATAATTGAATGCTGTAGGGGAATGCAGGTGGAGTTATATCTGTAAAGCACAGTCTGTCCTCGGTTGCAGAGCTAGAAAAGACAGTCCACAGGCCCCTTTTTCTTCCCTGTCAGTGACTCTGGACACTCTTACTGCCTAACCAATACTTCCACTTGTCAATGCAAGTGTTTTCTTAGTTACACACCAGTGTAGTAATCGCAGATTGCCAGAGAGGCAATGTATAGCTTGCACTTTACCTAAACTCATTCTAGTCCCTGGCAGATCCTCCTTGCTGCTTTAAAGCAACCTGCCTGCCCTAAAAGCTATAAAACAATGACTGCTATCAAATGATGGAAAGATGTTTGAATAGAGCCGTCATTAAAAGCCTACCACTACAAATACCCACATCACAGACGCATGTTAACACAGAAAACCCATATAACACATCTCTCGTCTTGTTAAATTAGCTTCAAGTGACTGTCACCAGCTTGAGCAGGTTTTAGGAAAAAACATACAAATATTAAAAATATAAATAACCAAATACTGACTCCATGAGGGAAGGGAACAATCTGACACTTTCGAATTCGTATTTACTGCAAAGCTTTCAAGACATTTCCACACACCAACCCCCCCTTCCTTTTAATGACTTACTGCATTTTGGATGCTGAATGAAAGTGGTTCTATTTATTCAAATTAGCAGCTAGACAGCTGACCACGTCGCTCGTGACTACAGCTATCCAAAAATATATGTCTGCTGAAGTGACTGTGATTTTCATCTAATTAGAACATGGAGCTCGTATATCAAGCTAGCAGTTACTGTTTAAAACTTATAAGAACAGAGCTATAGCTGCTGAGCAGAGGTATGTTTTCAGCATTTTTAAGTTACTGCCTTGTGCCAGTTAATAGAAAACAAAACTGATGCTAGAAATACTGAGATGGAAACTTCCTTTTCTCTTTTTCTTACAGACAATATGAGTTGACTGTTACACAGCTGAACCAGCACTGTGTTTCTACTGAGGTATCATTTTTAAGCTTAGCATAAGCAACAGCTTTAAGTACTAAAGGAAAGCAAAATTCCCAGTGTCCTGTGTTAAACTGGACTATGAGGCCAAATTTCAGAGGTGTACCAGCTACATTTATGAACAGAATAAACACCTTCTTGCCAGCAGCATGTACGGCATTTAACCGAAGGTCTGCTTTGCTCCCACCAGCCTCCTGCTAGCAAACTGCGTGCTTACCCCACAGTTATGTCAGATGTTTTCATAATGCCAAAGTAGAAATCATTGCCCAGTGGCTGAAATTCAAGAGCTTCCTGGTGAAGCTGCTCACTCCCCTGAGGTCTGATCTTACATATATGTCACTTCAACAGTTCTCCATCCTCTTTTGACTCCTGCCTGTGTCTGCGTAGGTTGCAAGAAATAAAAATCAGGGGACAGTTTCTGGCTGTCTAGTGCAACACCATGGTCCTGACCCCAGCGGAGGTTGCTAAGTACTATTGCAACACAAATAAGGATATGCTCCTTGGCAGCTGCCTGAAATTAACGGACTAGATGGGAGCTGAGGGACTTTTCTTCATTTTCAAGGGTTTTATAGAAATCTTAGGCCAGCCACATCCCCATTCTGGTTCTCAGCTTATCCATCTGCAAAAACCAACATCAAGATGCTAACTTCATTTCAAAGTGCTTAGGAGCCTCCATGGAAGGCAAACACTAAACACGTGCCCATTTGTAAGAAGGTATTACCCAATCGTTTTAGTAATATCTGGCAATGTAAATTACATTTAAAGAAAGAAAACAATCATCTCAAATTACTTCCTTAACCATATAAACTTCACATGCTCCTACCTTTGCTGAAGATGCAATTACAGAATATTTGGGGATGGTAAGTGTGGAGCTTGTTTGTGCTATTTGTATTTCTTCATAGAAAAGATATGTAATGCCCTCCTATTAATGTTATCAGAAGAAAGATTACTTATGCTTTGGAGAATAAATCAGGATATTTCGGAAGGAAATAAATGCAGGTATGAGCTGTTTGATTGATTTTTAATTAGACTTTTTGAGATGTATTTATTTTAGCTAGCTTCAGGGACAGATCATTATTTATTGCCATATCAGGTTATACCGGAAACTGGAGACACAGAATTCATTTGCCAAACTCATTGCAGACAGGAGGAGGAAAAGACAAGTCTCGGCTACCAATAGGGAGAATATTAAAGGGAAGCTTTTGATGGCAAAGTGACCCCAAAGAGCAAACCTACAGGAATCACAACTGCAACAGCAGAATTAATTCAAGCAACACAACGCCATGGAACCCACATAGACAGCAACAGATGACATGGCAGCCTTACGGAAGCCAGGCATGGAGCAGTGCTTCTTGCCCAAATCCTGGAACCCGAAAGCTCCTGCACTCATCACTCAACCTCCCCTGCCCAAAAGGCCTCCCAGGTTCCAGGTCCCTGACCTCAGAGGTTCCCATTCCCTTTAAACCCTCTTATCCCTCACAGCCCAGTATCCTCCAGAAATACTCTTTCCTTGGGGCCTTACCCTCCATGGCAGCAGCAGCAGCACTACCACACACACAGATAAAGGGGCTTCGAGCCAGTATCCCCTCAGTGCATGTGTAGGATTAAACTAGGTGGCCTTCTCCCCGGGAAAATTAGCTAAAGCTTAAGTTATGAGTAGGAAGGCTTTGAATCATGGAGCATTCTCCTACTGTCACCCAGGAGGATTTGCTTTGCCCAGAGGGTGAAGAGTAGAAAGGGAGAAGAAAGGACAGTTTCCAGACAGCTATCACAGAAAATAAATTTAGCCTCTTTTGCCTGGCAGACTTTCCATGGTCTGAGCGCAAGATATACGATTTAAAAATCACCTTGGACCTGGCTTTGTGGTCAAAAAGGGCATGCCTGGGAAAACAACATCCTTCCTTCCTCTTACGTCCTTCCCTCCAAATAGCATTCCTAGATAAGTAGCTCTCCAAGCTTTCCCTGGAGAAAGACCACTGACTATATGAAGGTCTGCCCTCTGAGCAATAAATCTCAGCTTCCACTAGTGCGGAAACACCTTGGACACACCGTGCCTGGGCTGCAGAGGTACATCGGTGAGCAAGAAACCAGAAGACATGGCTGGTGGGGAAGCAGATACAACAGCAGTCAGCTACTTCTGCTGCTCAACGTGTCTTCCACTTTCCTGTTCCCAAACAAATAATGTCTTTGGAGACCTTCATGGAGGTAAAAACCATACCTCAGGCCAGGTAGGAAATGAAGGGGGCCCAGAAAAACTAAACATCTGAAAAAAGTCACAGATGGAGAAGTTCAGCTCTTTACACTTTTCCCCAGAAGCCAGAAGTTGAAGACGGAAGGGGAAATGCCCTGTAGCATAAAACCCCCTTAGCTAATTATTTAATCAAGTCAATACAGCTCAGAAGCGATGAATTCATTCAGCCGTTATGTCTGTCATTGTTTACAAGGCACTTTGAATAGGTATATCAAATGAAAGCTGTTCAAGTGTTCTGCACTGACAATTTATTGGCATGCACTTGCATTTCATTCATTCTTGTCTGAAGTAGGAAGGAAAAGGCTGAAGTTTATAATTATCACAGGTGTTTCTAAGCAGTATAATCTTTCAGGAACACACAAAAAGCCTCAAACACCTCCACCCAGTGTCAAAAAAGGGTGAGAGAAGTGCTTAGTGCAGCTAGTCCAAAGTTCCCTTCATCTTGAAATGCCCTCATGCTTTCATAAAAAGAGATAGCTGTCTTTGGTGGAAATAAATCAATGAATTGACAAATCACAGCAAATAAGAGCAATTAGCTCAATGTTTACAGAAGAGCAATCAGCAGTCTGACTGTCCCTCATGTACCAAGTGCCCTCAGAGCTCAGGTCTCCACCAGGCTCAGAGTGTGCATATGGGCCCTGCTGAGGACCCCTTATCCCTGATTGTAAAAAGGAATACATTCTTATTCTAGCGAACATGAAAATGCACAGAGGGCTTTGAAACAATTCAATTTCTTTTCAGACTAACCCAGTGTTTTCAGAATTACTGCAAAAAAGTCTATGAAAGACACTAAATACAACATATGAATAAATAAAGAACAAGTATTCCAGGTCAGCAAGTCAAAAACTTACCAGAGTTACTACACTAACACATTGCACTAGCTACATTTTTGCTACCCTTTCTCGCTGTCTAAAATCACACGTTTGCATCACAGCTTTAGTGTAAATCAAGAAGAGATGCAGTGTTCAAAACAAAGTATCACCACTAACATGTTTAAGAAACAGTTTTCAAGGCAGGAAGCTCAAGTTTTAACTGACAATCATCAGGAAGAGGGAGACAAAAAGAGAATCAATATCCAACTAAAAGTGCAGTCTGTGCCCGACAAGTTTCTCTGCATGAAATCATACCATGATTATTCTGAGGTGTTGCTTTCCAGAGGTCTGCTCACCAATCCAGTTCTGCTAGAGCTATTTCTACCACCTGGAGCATCACCCATGCTAATGTGTCTCTCTTATCTGCAGTGCATCTCTTCCTTCCTGAAGGAATCTGGAAGCTTCCACAAACTCATGTCTTTGCTTATCTCCACCACTGACTTCCATTTTCTGATGTTTTATGGTGATCTTTCAGTTTTGTTTTTTTTTTTTTTTTTTTTTTTTTTTTGGTGGTGTTTTTTGTTTGTGATTTTCTTTTTCGTGTGGGTTTGTTTTCTCTAAGTCAGCCATTAGAGGATTTTATTTCATTTCTTAAAACAAAGAAAATAACTATGTCTTAAAATAATTGACCATATTTCCTTCAAGTCCTGATTTGGCCTTGAGGATTTCTAAATCTAACACTTCTGCCTCTCAAAACCAGCAGTACAGTCTGGCAAGATCATTGGCCAAAGTGATGTAACATGTGGGATCAAGCTGGCGCAATGCTGTTCCTTTTGCAGATGAAAATACAGTAATGCATTTGAGGGTCCACCTAATCCTATCCTTGCTTTTTGCAGGCCCAAAGTCCTCAGGGGGTCATCACAAAATTGCAAAGTGTTCCCAAGTGCTGCACTTCACATTTAGGAGTTGGTTTTACTGACAGATGTGAAAACACCTAGCCAGACATTCTCCATCAAGTGCACAAGAGGATGCCTAGAGCATAAATAGTCACAGCTAAATTTAAGAAAAACACCCATTTAAGATTTAGACTATTTTATTCTAAGCTGACTTGCTTGCTTGTAATGGATTCATTGTTTACTCATCTGATTAGAACACACACATGCTGCTTTGTTGCTGCAGAAAGGCTCCTGAAGAAATGAAAAATGCAGCAAGTGTCGACTGTACATATAAAACCTAAGTCATATCTGAGTCAGGAAATGGGGTAACCTGGATCTCACTGTTATCATTCAAAGTCCTAAATAATTTCATTAAACATCAATATGTAATTTCCTCTAGCAATTTTGACTTATCTATGCCGCTACTCCTATTCTTTCCCAGCTTCATTTGTTGGCATGTAGGCACCATAGTTCCCAGTATTTCCTAGTCAGCTTCTATTTTATGTTTCCTAGCTCTCATTCCTTTCCTATCACATATCATCACATCTTATAGCTGTGCGACCCAGTGCTCGACATGTTCTTTCAAGATTAAGATGTAGCACAGAATGTCATTGTGCATAATCCTTAATCCAAATCAGCATGGCTGTTAATGAATAATTTAGGAAGCTAGTCACATACTGACAGCATTTCTTTATTATGGTAAGAAGCTTATAGCATAGCTTGGAAAAGCATTTGCATCGTACAGGAATACTAATACATGCACTAAACACACATATTAAAAATACCGTTTAACAATGCAGCAAATAAATAAATTTTCTTCTTTCCTGCCAACAGTTCCCACAAACAAAGACACTGACATAGTTGAGCCTTCCTGTATGCCTCCCTCAACCCTGTTATACTTACTTTAATGCTTATGCAGCCCCTTTTCCGGTTGAGACACCTGCATCCTGAATCAAGAGATTTAAAAAAAGGTGTATATTCACCACTTTACTCTTTGCACTGAGCTACTTACGTAGTCATGCGCAATCAGGGATGCATGGTAAGGAAGCTGGAAGAGATGTAGAAGCCATCGCTGTGTTCTTTCCAAGAGACACTGTTTAATTAAAAATGCCCTTCAGGTGTCAAAAGCTACCAGTTCTGGGAGCATCCTAAAGAACAGCATGAAGTGGGTTTTTTAGTGAAGAGACCTGGCTCTGGAGCAGAAAAAGTTTACGAGCCTTAAGACTGAATTCTGGATGCTTTATTCTCTTAGCCTCCTCAGCTGGCTTGACAATAAATAACCCAAAGCTCTTTAAAACTTTTCAGATACCTGTTCCACTTCATCATGTTTCATTTCAATCTCATTTTGTGAAGATTATTTATACTTTGAGTCCTTGGAAATAACAGGCTGGAGTACGGTTCACTACCTCACTGCTTGCTTGTGTTTTCAGTTCCTTTGGAAACTGTGCTGGATTAAAAACTAGTGACAAAAGCTGAATGATAATCCCTTTAGGCCAACAAGGCATGTCCATCCAGGAGCCAGTGGTAAGGGGGTCATTCCTTGCTCATCACTGAGGACTTGCTTATGGAGACCCCTCCTCCTCAGTCCATACTAAGTCCAATTTAGGAGGAAAACGAGCTTTTGGTATGTGAACCAACACCATAGTCATGGCCATCCAACAGCTCTCCAACACCATCCTTTTAAGTCAGCATCAGAGCAGCAGTACCATGTCAGAACAAGGCTCTAGTCGCCATTCCTGCCCCCAAAATATTCTTGTAATTTCCAGCTCTTTGCAAGTCAGACTTCCTGAGCCTGATAATATAACATAACATGTAATAACTATTTTCCTGAATACTTTTTGACAAATGCAAACATTTAGCTTACACAGCACCTTGAATTAAGGCTTGTGCTTGTGAGAAGACTGAGTATTACAAAGATAGCAGGAGCAATGAAAGAGGTGATATTTTTATGATCTTCAGAGCTACTCAGATGACAACACACAAGAATAGTATGAGGGGAATAGGGTAAACTGTTTTCAAAAGACATGCACAGTAGTTCAATAGTATTTATCTCTGATCTTCATCTAGATTTTTATTTGTTTTCTCAAGTCACTCCTATTGAACCTAGAAGCACCAATCAAAGAACAGAATTGCTGCTGCAGAGGTGCTTCATCATTTCTTAACTATTATTTATTGCCTTGGCTCTAATAAAAGCTTGCATGTGCCCAATTGTTGGGTTTTTTAACTGTCCTCAATCTCTCTTTGAAAAGTCTGCCAAAAATCATTTTGCCAACAGCAGATTCAGCAACAGAGCACAATTTTATGGAAAGACAAAAAAAAAAATCTGCTTTTTCTTTTGTCACCAGTGTTTTGAAAGCTTTGGTACACTGAAGTATGAGAAAATCAGTTCTACTTGCTGTTACTTATTCAAGTGATTAAGATGACAAAGCTGTCAAAACAAATGTAGACTACAAGAAACACTGAGCTATTGAAAATATTCTATTTAAAAGCCGCCTTGGAAATTCATTCTTGACATATGCGGCACATCTCTGCTTAGCATAGTAGGGCTGTAAAAGGTAAGAAATTAGTAGACTGACTACATGCTATTGGTTTTGTAAGCCACCACTCAGACAGGCAGCCTTCTGTACACAGGCACCTCACACTGGGCTTTCTCAATATGAAATGACTGAAACACACACAAAATGCAAATGGGCAAAAATCACAAACAAGTGTCAGCCCACAATATATGAATTCACCTTCCCTTTTGTGGCTAAAAATAACCACTGAAGTTAAAAAGGGCTAGGATAGCACCTGAAATGCAATATCTGCTGATCAATTTTTAATTGCAACACTAGAAGAAACTGTGAGGACAGAAAAAATATAGCTGATATTTGAAATAAGCATACCTTCATGAAAGAGGCAAGGAACTGGGTATATTTATTCACCCCTCAACTGCCAAGATACTAAACTATTTTCCTAAGCCAGAGTTTTGACATTGAAAACCATTTGCCCGGTGGTGCAGCTAGCCCCTAGAGCTGTACAACAGCTACCAGGAGTAATAAGCCACAGCATGGAGTACTCAACACCAGCAAGTGAACTCTTGGCCTGGTTGAAGAGGCAAGGGGAGAGCAGATGCAATTACTCCAATTACTCCAGCATTTATTACTGGCGTTGGACCTCACAGCTTCACCTTGCGGGTGGTAGAATCACACTATGGGAACATGAGTCCTCCAAGGCAGTCCTGCAAGGAGCAGAGAGATGGACTCTGATCCTTTTGTTTCTCTTCCAACTTAAGTTAGTCTATGATTTTATGAGTTGCCTAAAAAAGCTGGATCTCCTGTTCCTAAATGATGTGTATCACAGCAAAGAGCAGCAAAATTATCTTTTCACAGTAGTGGGAAAAGTGAAGAGGAGGAAACAGTAGATGGGTTGAAAATTAGCTTAAATTTCTGAGCATGAGAATTTCCATGACAGAACATGTAAAAGGTGTCTCAAAAAAACAATCCAACACCATTATTTTAATCTTCTCGTACCTCCCCAGTAAAGATGATCATTTTAAATATGGCAATGACTATTTTGAAGCAGATCGCTAATTGCCTTCAGATTCCATCTCCACTTTTCTAAAAGTCACTCTACTGCAATTACCTCATCTTTCCTGCTCAAGACTACTACTGACCCAGTCACCATTTTGGAGAAAAGGAAAGCACTCATTAGTTAATCATCCGTCCTTGTCATCCCACTTCTCTCCTAAACCCAAAGGTGCTTTTATCACCAAAATCATCTTTGGCTTTAGTGGCATTTAATGCCATTTGCAGAAGTGTTTCAAACACAGCCTTGAGTTACATATGTACGCCCTTTCACATGCCAGTAGGGCCCAGAAGGTACATTTGCTGTCCAGATTACCAGGAAAGCTATGCATTCTCGAAGCAATGACTGGTCCATTACATTAACTAGGTGAAGCACTAGAACAGATTTCAGATAAAGGCACCACCCTGTCAGAAAATTGAAAGTCCTTTTTGATCCCGTAAGGCTCCACGTCAAGTTGGAGTTATTGGTAGTTCTATCATCAGCATTTTTCTCTCATTTTTTAGGAATTTATTCCTCTTTGGGCTGTATCTGCTGAGATTATACAAAGTGGAGATGGAAGTTTTGCTGACCTCACGCTCTGCATGGTGTAAATGTGAAGGCAGTTGGTTATCACAAGCAATGTCACACAACAATAGTCATCTGAAGACAGCCCACCAAGCAAAGAGAATGAGTGATGGTCATAATAGAGTTAAAGCCTAGAGTGAAAGTAGTGAATCAAAAGAGAAAAGCTAGAAAACCCTGCATTGTTTTATGTACACTAAGGAAAGAACCTTGAAACCTAAGAACAGTCAAAAAGCAAGAGTCCAGAAAGTAGCATTCAGTGAAGAAACCAAGAGTAACTACTATGCAGGTTAATGCAGGAAGATGACGCAGGTGGGAGATTGGGAAGGACTGTAAATGTCAGTTCAGGAGACATTTACAGAGAAGAAAAAACAAATAAATAAATGAACAAATAAATAATCTTTTTCATCTCCTCCCTACAACCTTTCCCCCCCAAAAACCCACCCCTTTTCCCCTATCCCCTACAGCTATCTCCTGAGTAGTGCAAGACTTTCCATGCTTACTCTGTTTCAACTGCAGTTTCATCACAAACTAAGTAAAATAGTAAAAACCAAAAGCTAACAGCACACCAGATTTTCTACTTTTTCTGTATTTTATTAATCTGATCACAAAGATGAGGTGGGAGGTGAATAAAATATTTACTTTAGTTTTATGAGTTCCTTCAAGGGTGAGTCTCTTAAATTCAATACAGAAAACTAAGTATTTGGAAAGGCCTAGTGCATATACGTGCAGTAACAGTTTAAAGGAGGGAGGACCAAAAAACCAATCCCAAATAAAAAACTCAGCACAGTCCGTTTCCTGAAACAATACCATTTAAAAATCTACAACTCAAGCTACGTCAATCTATTCCATTTGAGGTATGACAGCAGAAAAAACTCTTTAAAATGAATTAATGAATTATAATCTTTTGGCCGCTTTTAACCCTTTTTTGTCCCTAAGGATATTTTGCTTTTTGAAATGAATGACAGGTTTAAGATATCTGGGCAAAAAGACACTGTGTTAAATTCAAAGCATGTCACTGTACTCAAAGGATTAGGTTGGTTTTTTTCTTCCCCAGACTTTTTGTACCTGTTTTTGGTTATGGTCACCTCTCTGTCTCTGCATAATTGTGTGCATTCAGAGGCGGAAAAGTGGCACCTGTGAAACAGGCAACCACACAAAGATGAAGACTAAAAGCCAATTCCAACCTCAGTTATGATAAGCTAACCTCCCACACAACTGCTGCCGTGGTCTTCTCAGGTCATGATGTTTTCTTTGTCTCCTTTACATAACCAAGAGTCATGCAGCTACCAGGATATGGACACTGTAAAATGTAGAAGGAACAGGGAGAAATACAAAGACAATTTCTGAAAGATTTGTAACTCGCCACCTTGACAGTTTGAAGAAGTTTATATTAATTTCCTGACACTCTGGCAGCAACTACTATGATAAAAAGGTATCAGCAAGAAGAAAAATAGATGTCACTTCCCTGCATTAATTCAAAATACCATTTCAAATTCTTTAAATCCCTTCCTCTCCCATGAAGTTGCCAGTGTAGGGAAATGAAGAAATCATGATATTCTGATCTAGTGAAGGAGGAACAAAGAGGCCCTTCAGTCTGCGCACTGCTATATGAAAACTGCAGATTATATCTCAGTTGCTCACTAAAAAAAGTTCTTTCTGCGAAAGGATTTGTACAGTACCTGTCCAAAGAACTGCAACTGCTGCATTGTCAGGATATTCCCTCAAACCAGGGCATTAAGATGTCCCCGGCCAACCCACACCCCTCTGAAATCTGTATTTCAGGGTTGGGTATTTTTGTACTCATCAAGATTCGGGATCAATGATTACGCACATCCACAGTGTAGCAGCAAGTCATTAATCTCAAATTTATTTCCTGGAACTGAATGTTAGTGCCTTAAAACATAAAAGGCACAGATTCCCCCATGGAACGAATACAGAGTGAAAAGCTGTACCAGAAAGGTACTAGCACAAGACAGATATGTACTAAACAAATGTTATTACGTAAGAATGGCAATTAAGATTCTCTTAATTAGCCTGTCATTCTGTATTTATCATCATAATGTTTGCTTTACAATGCTTTATTAAATCTGGCTTTATGACAAACAGTCTGCTGGCAATGCATCCTGCTGTGCAACATATGGTGTTACACCTAATGAATATTAATGCTGTGAAGTACAAATGGTCTTCTGGGACAAGGGCTGATGGCTGGGAAACTCCTGCAGATGGCATTATTATTCAAAGAGGTTAACCTCACGTGTTTCTCATCAGGTCTTTTCCATAGCTACCTAGGATTCTACTCATAAGCTCTCAAGAGAAGGCTGTAACACACTAAAAGAGATTCACATTCCCGTTCCCAGTTATCAGGGGCTTGAGTTTGGTTTTTATTGTTGTTGTTGGGCAGGGTTTTTTAGGTGGAGAGGAAAGAAGGGCATTGTTTGTTTGTGGTGTTTCACAGAAGGTTATAGTTTAGTTTCATATTCTACGTTGGTTTTGTCCATGATGAACAAATAAAGCCATCTACCCAAACTGAAGCCAATCCTAAATTAGGATTTCTTAACGTGCTCGAGAATGTTTGGGTTTAGTTGCGCTGCTCATATTTGTAACGCTCCTAATAATAGATCTGATGAAGAAACACATCCCCCTAGGATCAAGATGTGGGGAGATAAATCTTTCTCTGGGTCACTTAGTTGGACCTTTGGGGTCAGCAGAGTCATAGATCAGAGGTGGACACAAAGGGACTACAGTAAGGAGTAATAACCAAGTACCTAAGCCTCAGAAACCGCAAGAAAAGCTCCCGACGGTGCAGCATTTTCTCCAACTCAAAAGGCATCAAGCATTTATAATTGAATCTGGAGGAAAGGATCCATCTGCAAGAAAAGTTGCACAGTGGCACACAGTCCCTTCAGCTTCAGGCCTGTCTTACCTCTTCACTTCCGAGTTTTCTACAAAATGTTAAGCCTCATCTTTTCTTTTTCTGTTTCCTTGGGGAGCTCACAGCAGGAGAGCAGCCAGGCACATCCGTCCAGCAGACCTCAAGTGCCAGCACACTTAAAAAGTTGGCTGGCTGTGGAAGAGGCCGCAGAACCAAGACGACATTTACTTTGAGTCCCACACTGGTCTTTATTGAGAAAGCGTATTGATAACTTCTAGGTGAATTACTGCCAAATACCAGTTCCTGTACTGCTTGTCAGCTTCTCTTAGGGAGTAAAGTTCTTCAGAACAGCCTTGTCCTTCTGTCACCTTCATCTTCCTCTCCAGCCCTGTCTTCTCCAGTGCAATCCAATCAATAGGCAAGTCATGGAAAAGAGATGGGGTTTTATTAACCCCAAATTCCACTGCCAAGGTATTTTAGTGGTACATGAATTAGTATTGTCTTTACTGAAAACCAAAGGACTGTCATACCAATAACTGAATAAGCAGAGCTCTCCTCTACCCATTCCTTGGTAGGAAGAGCTTCATCTGTCAAAATGCTCTCTTCTTTTTTCTCATGATACATGGAGTTGTAGATCTTTACAATTTCTAGAACACATCTCTTCAGGAGAATATTGAAATTGAAGAGATCCCTATCCTGAAAAGTTTCTTATTACTTCTCAGCTTCAGGAAATGGTAATGGATCTGGCAATGATCTCCTGCAAAAAGTTATTTGCTGATCTTTTCAACACATCGAGTCTGTGATATTTGGTTACTGAATATGGTCTATTTTAAAACAAAAACTACTGTTTTTTTAAGAAAGTATCCTCTATCCTCATTTGAAAAGCAACAGTCACCCAAAACACAAGAAAAGCCCAACTAGAAAACCCCAAACACAAGAAAAAAAACAAAACTCATATTCAGAAGTCCTGATTAAGTTTGTCTGATTATTTCCCTTTGCACACACAATTCTACCTAAGTTGTTACAAAGTAAGTTTGGACGCTAAGAATAAGAGTGAAGAAAAAAGTGTTTTATCTCAATGAGGACAGTGATTATGGGTTTTCCTGCACAAAATACAAGCACATCATGTTTGAGAGAGAAATCTTCTAGATCCTTCTTGTAAGCTTACATTTTAAGACCGCCAAAACAGACCCACCAGATTTCCATAACAAGTTATTCGCAGGCTCTCCATCAACTCTGACTATAAAAATGACAGCTGCGCTCACCAATAGACACTTTGTCCATGCTACACCACTTATGCAGCATATTCTCCTAAACAGCTGGGCAAAACACACTTGTTTCAATGCCATAAATGCTGGAGCCATTCACAGAACCACCTCAATACATGTTTTGGGTTTCCTCCTGCTGAGAAAAGAAAACTATCACCTTTTGACTTGTAGAAAAGAAAAATAAATACAACAAGAGTTGCCCAAATACTGAAAATAGGCTGTTGGGTTTCCTTCAATTCATTTCAAGAATATTACATTTATTTTAGCCTTTCAATTGCCTGGGTCTGCCACACATAGAATATACTCACAGCTCACTCATATCCAAATATTTATGGATAAGCACCACAGAGCCAGCACTAGTTGGAGAGCAGAGGCAGGTTGACAGCATAGTGTAGGCACTATACCTTTATGGCTTTTGCATAGCTTCTCTGCTTTTGCAACACTTCCCAGCTCAAAAGCTTCAAGTATCACAGAGATGGCACCTGAGAGAAAGAGCACAGAGTAGTTCTAAGCCAACCCCATACCTTCACAGTGAGCAAGTTCTTTAGGGACACACTGATCTGCAGACTAAACCTTTCAAGGGCAGGCATTAGCTTCTCAGATGCAATGACAGTACCCTACATTTTTCACTCTGTTTCAGTTGTTGTGTTCTACGGGCAAAGCAGCAGCCAGCTCTTCTCTCTCAGTAGAAGGGCCATATCCGAGCTTAGATGCAACTTTTTGTCTAAGACACTATCGATGAGTTTCAGGTTTAGGCTCAATCTATAAACTCCTAAGAACAAAGGCACCTGTGAAATCTGAAATTTAATAAGGCAAAGCTAGAGCCACCATTGTCCTAAATCTCTGCCTCAAGTGCCTGAGAATAGACTATATTATTCTTCCATCCTGTCTCTCAAGACCTATACATAGCTTACTATAATTTTATTTTGTGTATATAATCAAGGTGCAATACTGAAAAGTTTTACTTTCCAGGAATTCAATCACTGTGCCTGCTGCTGTCAAAGCCAGATCATCTGGATTGTTTGTAATAAACCAAGCCTCCCACATACAGCTTAGGGTGTTTGATGATACCGCATGGACAGACAAAGCTTGTTTTCTGCATTCAGGAAAAGCTCTCAATGCCCCTGGCTCCCAAATCACCTCCCTGCTCCACCCCTCAGCCCCAGGCAAAGTTAGTTTCCAGCAGACATTCAAGGAACTAATTAGATTGACAGCTTAGCACAATATGCTATTGCGGAAGAGCCAGTAAGGATAGTTATGTTCTTTTAAGTCCTGAGGACCAGAAAGGCATGCAACTGAATATTATAGTGAATGAATCCACGCAGAGATTTCCTTGTCAGCAGATAAACTTCAGTGCTTGAGAGAAATCACCTGCAAGCTGCCACAAATCTGGTTTGGGATAACCCCAAAGGTAATGAACAGGAATTTCAGTGTATTTAAAAGCTATTCCATTTGTCAACCGAAAAAACTGCAAAGTTCTGGCAGTCTTTGGACACAAGCATAGAAGGTGTCCTGCCTATGTCCTCCCTCATCCCATTGTTTTGACGCAGACCTCCTCTCTTTGGCTGACACTCTTCCCCACTGCATGTTAAGATCAAAGTGGAGGCTAGACTGCCGCCCCCTCGCTTGTTTTTCTGTTTGTTAACAGCACCATCAATAACGTACGCAGATCTCCGGGAAGAAGGTTTGTTATTAAACTGGTGACATTTGTTTGCAACTGGATCTAAAAATTGGAAGACATCATAGATGTTTCTATGCAAGTGAATAAACAGTAGCTAGTGCTTTATGGATATTTTGGCTTAGGACTGAAGCAGTTTCTAAAGAGGCAAATTCTTCATTTTTCATATGGGAGCTAGGGAATATATCGCACCAAATTAGACTGAATTTTAAGGTAAGCAGAGACATAAGAGGCCAAACTGTTTACGGTCATTTATAACAGGTCAGACAAACTCAGGCAAAAATAAAGAATAAGGTGTGTTTAGTGGGTTACACTATTACATTAATCACCACAACAAATTGTGCTAGTTCTCTTAAAAGTGTTTTCTTCTGTTGTTTTAACTTGAAAGGAAAAAAGCTTTGGAGACAAATAAGATGAAATAAAAAGCTTACATTTTAGCCTGATGAAATTAACTTATTTGACAACTCTAAAGAACCGTCTGCTGCCAAGGAGCAGGATCGCTGAGGTTATTTGTAGTTTAAAGATACAGAAATAGGCTCCTCATAACTTTCAGCTATCAAACAAATGGGTACCCACTCAGTTGCAGGGCTCTTATGGACACAGTGTAAAGGAGTGCAGCATCACCCTGCCAGGCTCAGAAGAAAAACCCTATAGTATTTGGTCCCAAAACCAACCCAACTCCCAGGGTGGGGTTTTGGCCTTTTTGTTTGATACCCAGCAAAGAACAATGAAAGGGCATATTAAGGAGTTGCAAGTATTTTGCTTCATGTAGTCTTGACAACTGCCTTTGCCAATATCTATCAGCTGAGTTACTTAGCTGTGACTTCCAAAGCACCAGATCTGTACTGACGTTCAAGCACATGCGCTGACAATGAAAAGACATGCCTAGACTGCTACTGCTTGGAGCATCTACCTTAACTTCCCTGTTGCAGCAGACCTGCCTGTAGCAGCAGCCCCTAGTTTGGTGCCCTCCTACCGTGGTGCCCACTGACCCTCTGGACAGGACAGGGAGGAGAAAAGTGATGAGAAGAGGCAGAAAAATTGTTGGCTCCTTGCTCTTTTCCTTGCTCGGGGGGATGGCTCGCTACCCGCATGCTACCTGAGGGCAGGCCAGTCTGTGGGTGATAAACCCCTGCATGGAGAAGCCACAACCTGCTGGGGAAAAGGATGCCCATAAGGCACACTCTTTCACCACTGCTAAAGACAAACCTGCAAGAGCTGCTGAGAAGCCCAAAAAGCTTTTCTGTCAGGCTTAAGGCTGAGATGTTGTTGCCTGAGGCAACTGCCTTCTTATGCCTGTTTACCCAGGAGACGCAATTAGTGGTTTCCCCAATAAGGCAACTATTTAAATGCCATTTTCTGATTGTAATTTCTACTTGATGACTCAGTATAAACTTGATTAACCTTCAGTTTGTTTTCAAATTGTCAGGGTTTGTATCCTGAGCAGCTTAAATAAGGCAATTGCCATGGTAGTTTGTGCTCCTGATATCTAGATCTGAGCTACTCCATCTGAGTATTCAGATCACCCTGAAAACCTCATCCTAAAGGTTGATTAAGGAGGTGCATTCTTTATAATGGATCTCATTCCTGATGAGAATCCTACAAAGCAAACATGACTAAAATGTGGGTTTGAAAACTGTGACTCTCCCTCCAATTCTTGTAAGCTCACCAGTTCTAAAGGTATCTACCAAAGTCAGTTAGGTGAATGCTGTCCCAGATACCCCTCTGATGGCTTCATGCGTGTCCAGTTGAAACAAGCAGAAGATAGAAGGTGAAACCTACAACAGTTTTCATCGATAAAGACTGCAGCTGCAAGACTCACTGTTAGAGCAGAACGAACTTCTCATGGGCTGCTGATACGGGCACTTTTCTAAACCAGAACAACATTCATCTTTAGAAGATCATTTTCAGTCTAACAGGCTCACAAATAAAGATAGGCATTAAATAATCACCTTCTCTTACATATGGTATGTCAAAGCTTTTTTTCTCTCTTGCACAGTATACAGAGTGTTCGAGGCACAGCCTCTTGGGTGCCTGGGACCTTATGCAGCTGCTTCACCTCTCTGAGGGAACATAATTCAACACTGAAAGCTTTTTTCTGTTGCAAATGCATGCCTAAACATGAGCAGGAGCAGCAGCAGACTCCTACAGAGATTTTAACAAACTGGAGGAAAAGTGATTAGATAAGAAATTCTGGAAGATGGCTGGGCTAGAAGACCTGGGCTATGCCAGCTCAGCTGAGAGCTTTCATTATACTACTAAAGATCTTCTCTAAGCAACAGAATAATTCTCATATGAATAAATGCTTGATACTAACACTCAGCTGCCACTTTCACCCCATCCCATCTTCCCACACTGCAATCTTGCTACTAAGTACCTGCTTTTTCTAAGCAAGTTTAAAGACCTGAATACCTGGGTTATAGCATGTGTATCCTACGCACATTTTCCCATCACTGCACCAATAACCAGGTCAATTTAGTTGGCTAAAATTAGAAGTTCTTCCAGAAGATACAAGCCTCTCATCAAACGTTGCAACCTTAAGCAAACCAGCAAAGGTTAAAACAGCACTGACGACCTGCTTACAAAGAGTTTCTCACACAACACAAGCGATTCACAATGTGCTAATTCAATAACTAGAATAGCTGGGAATCTTGTATTAGGTTGTATTTTTACATTAATCTGTGCTGTATCAATCTTACATGTCAAGTACCGAATTGCTAAGAGCTATGCACCATCCATGGACGTAACAGAAATGGCAGGTATAATGCATCATATCTTATACACTAATAAAAATACTGACTGCTATGCTTTATAAGGTCATGGCTTACTGTGGTATCTCAACAAAAAAAGCTTAATGCAGCACTGGTCTCAGCATGATTTTTGTAGTCAGACTTAATGAGGAAGAATCACAATTAATGGTTTCCTACAAACCAATGGATCACTAGTGACAGGAGCTTATTCACAATTTACGAAGACCTGATTTTTTTCTCTTGGTGGGAAGAGGATAAGAATATTGCAAAGTGATAATGAAAAACAACTATTACACAAAACATGGTAATGCAGGTTTATAATCAGAATCCACAGACTTGCCCATTGTGGTTGATTAACAAGCTGCAAGCCTGCAGCTCCAACAGCGAGGAGATTTAAGGCACACTGACAGAAGAGTACCTTGAGTAGCATTTGTGAGTAAATCACTGCTGTTTATAATGACCTATAGAGGGCATCTTTCTGTATGATTTGTGGTTTGAAATATGAATCAGATAAGACAGGGAGGAAAGGTGCATGATGGGGGAGAGCTGAGCAGGGAGGACGACTTGATTCTGCTCACATGCCAGTTTACCAACAAAACAGTCACATTATCATAAGCTCTTGCAACACTTAGTTCCCGAGTTTCAAAATAAGTCTTTTCCAAATACAACTCAAATCTAACTTATAAGTCTAAGAGCTCATGACCACCTGTGGACCAAGGTTCAGGGATTCCAGTGCCTTGGCCTTTTCGAGTTCCATCTTTAGAGTGAAAAATCCTTCAAAGGCTCGCATTCATACCTTTGGGCACGTATAGAGTTGTCCCTGCCTTGACACAGGTTGTTCCCTTGCTCCTTTTCAGAAAAAGGGATCAGGTATAGAAATTAGATGTTTTCCTGTTGTAGTGGTTTAAGCCCAGCCATAACTCAGGAACCACGCAGTTGCCCTCTCACTCCTCCCCACTTCCTCCCCCCCACCCCCCCCCATGCCTGACCTGAG
>JANRGW010041438.1:30006-44461 GCA_024733675.1 Psilopsiagon aymara | reverse complement strand
ACAGAGGTGAGGCTGACTGCTCTGTAGTTTCCTGCTCATCCATTTTCCCCTTCTTGAAAATGGGGGTTATATTTCCCCTTTTCTAGTTGTTGGGAACTTCACCTGACAGCCATGATTTTTCAAATATGATGGACAGTGTCTTAGCAACTTCATTTGTCAGCTCCTTCAGGACCCGCGGATGGATTTCATCAGGTCCCATGGACTTGTATACATTCAGGTTCTGAGGATGGTTTCGAACCAGTCCCTCTCCTACAGTGGGCCCAGGGTCTTCATTCTCACTGAACCTGCGTCTGCCTTCCAAGACTTGGGTAGCATGGTCAGAGCATTTGCAAGTGAAGAGTGAGGCAAAGAAGTAATTTAGAACCTAAATCTTGCTTGGGAAGCCTGTGCTGAGGTTGGTTTGTGTTGGGTTTGCCATATCTGTCAGCAAATAGCGGTAAGTCTGCTGCAGTTCTGACTCCTTGGGTCCAGACAGCAGCAAGGCTGAGTCTGCAAGCACACAGCACATCCACCCATACATCCACAGTACATATATATACACACATATACACAGAGCCATGCAGATCAGTGCATGCAGAAAATGCTGTCCTCATACAAACAGAAGCAGTGACCTCATCCTGCTACTCTCTCTGGTTAATCAGGACTAAAGTCCATTAGCAGAAAATATCATAGAATCATAGAATGTTTTGGGTTGGAAGCAACCTGGAAGATCACTCCGTTCTAACTCCCTGACATGGCCAGGGACAGCTTCTACTAGACCAGGTTGCTCAAAGCCCCTTCCAACCAGGTCTTGAACACTGCCAGGGATGGAGCAGCCACAGCTTCTCTGGGCACCCTGTGCCAGTGTCTCAGCGCCCTCACAGTAAAGATTTTTTCCCTAATATCTAATATAAATGTACCTTCTTTCAGCTTAAATCCATTCGCTTTGTCCTATCACTATATGCCCTTATTAAATAGTCCCTCTCCACCTTTCTTTTGCCCCCCTTTGGGTATTGGAAGGCTGTATATCTGTACCCCAGTCTCACAGGTTGTGCCACAGTGACCAGGCACAGGGCATACAAGCATCTGAGCAACCCCTTTTGTTCCCTTTTCCCCACACTGGTTCCTTCCCAAACCATCTTGATTCTTCCCTGTTTCCCACTTGCTCCTTCCCCTAGGCATCCCACAGTAAGCCCTGTACAGTCTCAGAAGACTCTTCCCAGCATCCCGTATGCCTTTGGGCAATTGCCCTCTTTGCTGAGAAGTTTCCCATTTCCTTACCAAGGAAGATGCAGTAACCCAGGGGGTGTATGACCACGTGCCCCCCTCCCCCAAAGCCACCAGAACTCATATGTTAAACAGATACTTGGAGTATTTGTTGCACTTCATTTTCTTTCAGATAGACAGCTACAACTCTGCGGACAGGCTCCACACTGACATTAGCAACTGTGAAACACTTTCACAGCAGGACTGCAAAAATAGTAAGTTATAGTTCAGGAATTTGATGACATCTTTACCTTGTTGAACCATCTCTTCCTCATCCAGTGTTTCAGGGATACTTCACTTTTTTGGTGTATGCAGGTTTTTTAGAAACTTAAAAGACTTTTCTTAAGATGCATCTGCAGTACATGTACAACAGGTAACAGACCTGAGCAAGGAAGAAAGTTTATTCCACTGAGACTACTGTTTTCCCCTAACTGCAGCATGGGGACAATAGCCAGGCTGGCATGACATGGATGTAAGCAAGAGCCAATCTTTTCCACTGCCCCTGCCTCAGCTCCTTTCAAGGCTGGGGATGCCGAAAAGAGCCCAAATTACCTTGCTTTTTTGCAGCATTTCTTCTCCTGTCATGGTATCTGCCCTGGGCAGGGGGTGAGCTGCAGTGGCTGGATCCACCAGCTCACATGCAAATGCACATCAGTGTTGGGGTACAGCTGCTGCGATTCCCCTGCATCCCATCCATAGCACTTCAATAGGTGAAGCAAAGCCTCGCTGTCCTAGCTCTGCTCTGAGCAAACCCCCAGTCAGAGAGACCCCCAGCTCCAGCCCTGCTCGCCAGTTCTGAGCAACTTTTAGTGCTCATGCCTGCCTGGGGATGCCGAGGTGGCCACAGTCAGTGGAAGCACTGCCTGCCTTCCACTGCCCCAGATTCAGCAGCCTTGGGAGGAGGGTCAAACACACAATCTGCTCCTGCAGATGTCCTCGGGATGCCTGGGATGTGTCCCATGGAGGGGCAATGATCAGATAAGACACATCAAGCAATGACTCAACAGGTGGATGTATCTCCTTTGAAACCCAAGCAAGACAAACACTGGCAAGCAGCAAACACATGCCTGAACATGCTAATGTGTCTGAATTGGGGTTTAGCAGCCAGCCAGGTCTCTGCAGTTTACCCAGAACCCAGCTCCTTTCCCCACCTCCCAGCCTGTTCCTTCAGTTTGCACCATCTCTCCCACACATCAGCTGGGAGAGAGGCACCAGTAATGTCCCTTGCTCTGGCCAGAAGAGAAACCAGCTTTTCACTTCACACTGCAGCATGGGGACAAGGTCCAAGCTGGTGTGACACATGGATGCAAGCAAGAGCCAGGCTCTTCCACTGGCCCTGCCTTGGGGTGCTCTCCTAGTGCTCCTGCTCCCCCCACCGATGTGGGACAGGGAGCAACCCCTGGGAGAAGCACCTTTTTCTCCCCAGGCAGTGTCAATGCCAACCACAGCGCAGGATGTCTTCTCACTTGTTGTCTCCCCATGACTCAAGTAGGTCAACCGAAGGCAGGCAGTGACCGAGCAAGGAGGCAGCCGTGGTGCAAGCGGGGTTTTCTCTTCTTTTAATGCCACAGACTCTCATCATCTGGGACATTTTCCAGTCTTGATTTGAAGACATGAGTGATGAGAAGTCTGTCCACACTTAAGTCCACTCTTGCACATATCCTTAGCAGCTCCCTATGCGCACCAAAAATCCTGTGAGCCTAGATGGGAGTGAGCCCACCAGCTTGCCAGGCAGGCCGCTGCTTCCAAGCTGATGCCCCATCCTGCTTTGAAGGTAGAGTATACCAGTAAAAGACCCGGCTATCATCAGATCTCTAATGTTTTGTGCTGTGTCTTGCTAGGTTTCATGCACACTTTCCTACCTTTCAGTCAAAGTTTCTCTCAGTCATTTTTCTACTTCCTCTGCTAATTTCTCTATTGTTGTGTTACTCCAGACAGGCTTAGCACTGTAAATGTGCTAACAGAGAATTAATATTTGTGTCTGTGACTCATCAGTTGCACCATTACCATCTACAAAATTAGTGTAGGTCTGGGTCGAGATGCTGCTTAGTGCTGGAAAGCAAAGCCCCCATGGCTTTATATAGCACCCACACTTATCTCAGGGTTGTAACACACCAGTCCTGCCTGGTGAGTCCCCCTCTCCTACACTGACTCTGGAGTAAAGGAGGACTTTTTAAAGCCATTGTCCCCATGGCATTTCACCAGGCCAGCAGGAGCATTTGAAGAGCTGCCTTTTGATCCATTTTGCTTCCCAGCATTTCCTTGAATGGGTTTGTTGCACTTCAGCTGCAGAGAAATCAGCACTTTTGCAGGAAAAAGACTTCTGGTATTTGGTGGCTGAAGAAAAAAATACAAAACCAAACAACTAAACAAAAAAATCCCAGAGAAGTTCAGCTGATAACACAGTGCAGTCATCTGCATAGTGCCAGGAGCACACCCAGTCATGTCTCTCCTTGCAGCGATATCATCGATACTGCTATGACTTGTGCAGAATATAGGATGGAAAAAACGAAAGTGCTCGAGTCTGCTGGAAATTCTGAGGTGGGCTGTGTGTCTGCAGGCAGTATCCTGTCCCCCAGAGCCCACCACCACCAGCTCCTGTCCCAGAGACACACTGCCCTGGCAGCCAGAGGGAGCCCCAGCCCTCACGCAGTGACCCTGGGATGGACAAAGCAGAATGAAGGGGCTGTACCAGGCTGGTTCTCTTCATCCATACATCATGCTGAACTAGGGGTTTGTGGGCAGGTTTCCCGATGCAGGGCAGGAGCTTAGTCAGTGTCCAGGTAACTCCCGTTGCACACTCCTGTGCAAAGCTTCTTTCTCACTGAAATTACTGACTCAGGTTGACTTAGACACATAGTATGAACCTGGAAACCCCTACACCTGACATCTCAAGCTTAGGGCATTGCTCCCCTAAGGCAAACACCCCAGAGCTGGTGGGTGCTGCCTGGTCTTTGTGCACATGGTCCCTCAAGCTGAGCAGGGCTGTTCGATGCTGGGTATTTTGGGCTGGTGGCACTCCTCCACACCATTCAGAGCCTTGTGTAGACTTTTAATAATACAGCATGTATGTAGTCATACATGGAATAAAAATGTACTACTTAACCCTGTGATTGTCCCAGGGTCAAAGCAATCTAATGCTTGCACTCCAAGACTTTCGTAGCTCTCCTAGACATCTTTAAATATGGAAAACCGAAGTCTCAGCTGTCAGAGGCAGACAGGCTCCTGGGGACAAGGGTTTCACTCAATGCTGGACACTTGAGAGGAGCACCACCTGCAGAGAAGGGACATAGCCTTGTCCCTGGCCTGCCATTCTTCATCGTGCCCTCACTTCAGGAGCCACTCCAGGGCAGCTTCAAATCCTGGCTAGAAACCTCAACACTGCTCTGAGGCTCCAGAAAGGAGCTGAGCAGCTGAGAGACTTATTTGTGTGTCTGTGCCCAGCTAGAGCTGCCACAGAGGATCAGAATGCCAAGAGCACCTGAGGTACAGCTCTCTGGCACCACGGGCAGCTGGTGTGCCCCTAATTGCAAATTGCTTGGGTGGTTCTTATTTTCCAGCATTTCTTGCCTCTGCAGGGAGTGACAGTCAGTCTCCTTGCTGGGTTTCCTGAGAGCTGTTGGGAGGAGAATGAGATGGTTTCCATGACTGCCAGTTTTGCCATGCTGATAGGAAGCAGGGAGGTGTTTCCCCAGAGCCATATCTTGGTGATGCACCCAAGAGAAAAACAGAGATATGGCAAAGTTGAAACCACTGGGGTGAGCCCTGTGAGCTGCATCCGTCTGCCTCATCACGACCTGGCAGCATGGTACTGCTGTGCCCACTCTGACCACAGCCTGTCTCCTCTCTTCCTCACCAGTACAGCTTTTCATGCCTCTTTCAGGCATCTTTTCAAGCTGACACCTTCTGGGCTCAAAAAGCCCCTCTTAGCAACCTGCTGGCTGCCAGTTAATCCAGCAGATGATCACTGTAAGCAAATCGAATCAAAGCTAAATGCCACAAAGCATCACCAGTCATTGGGAAGCCTTAGCCATGGGAGGGCTGGATGGCTTGCTGGCTGCATGCCTACCTGCCTGCATCTTCCTACAACATTAATTTGCAACATTAATTCATTTGAGTTATTGGATCTTTCTCTGAGATTCATGTTCTCATTTACAGCACACAGGCTGTCCAAGAGAGGATAAGCCACAGGAAACAAGTGCACAGAGAGGCAGCAGT
Source organism: Psilopsiagon aymara (assembly GCA_024733675.1). Taxonomy (NCBI): domain Eukaryota; kingdom Metazoa; phylum Chordata; class Aves; order Psittaciformes; family Psittacidae; genus Psilopsiagon; species Psilopsiagon aymara. The sequence goes on along the minus strand of JANRGW010041438.1, from coordinate 38,998 downwards.
GGGACGGCAACTGCTTTGTCACACATCTGCCTGGTGAGGTCTATTACAGACAATATTCATGTAAGTCAGGTCAGTGAAGGTGCTCCAGGAGCAGCCTGGGGTAGACACCCCTGCCTACACTCCCCTGTTCCTGAAGCAACATCATGTTCCCATATCAGTGGTGAATACTGGCACATGGTACAAAGCCCTAACCAGCAGCAAGGGTCTGAGGACCACGCCATACTGTCGTGCTCAGATTGTGCCTCTCATCACAGGCTTCTACATGGGTTTCTTCTCCTGCGTGGCAAGGAAGCATGCAAAGATCAAAATACCATTTACTCAGACATCACCGAATTCTCTCTGGCTTTTCGTGGACACATAATTCACTGGGCCCAGCCCACAACAGGGAAAAAGCAGCACCCCCATGCCAAGTGAAAGCCTGGATCCCCTTCCCTGGTGAGCTCTTAGCGAGGGGCCAGTGGGGACTGGGACACACCAAGGACACACACCAGCCTTTGTGTTTGAAGAGCGATGGTCTTCTGCCTGGTGATCCCAGGAAGGAATTAGACTTTAGATTATTCCTTTAAATAGAAAACTCACTCCTAAAGTGAGCAGAAAGCTATAAAGATGGTGCAAGGATGTGGCTAAACAGACAAGGAATTCCCCAGACAGAGCGAGCCATGGCAGAAGCCTCAGCCCCCTGATCAGGAGATCAGGGAGGGCTGATAGCCCAGCTGTAGGCTCTGCCAGCCCCACGCAGCCACCACGGATTAGCCAAGGCACCAGGGGATTTCTGAAAGACCTAATGCAGTGCATAGAGACCCAGAGCCTCCCCCAGTAGCACACCATGACCTGGTCCCATGCCTGGCCCACAACACCATGGCCATTCTAGCTGGAACTAGATGATCTTTAAAACCCCTTCCAACCCAAACCATTCTATGACTGATTCTATGAAAAGCAGCCACAGCTCCTCTTGCATATGACACAGACAGGAAACACAGACCTGTGGCCAGGTCATGCTTATGCCCAGGGTGCCAGCCTCAGAGAACTGGGCAAGCCTGACCCACAGCACTAGTATCAGCCCAGCAGAAAGGGGAGCATGAGACTGAGAATCCCTTTCCATAGGACTAGAAATTTTGTTCTTATAAAAAACTGTGACAGCCAGCGCCATCCCAGCTGCTCCCTTTCAGCCTCTGGCTGGGCACCCCTTTTTTCCCTGTGGTCGCTATTTTCACAAAACATGAATGAATAAATCATTCAAAGCCCAGCAAACAGAAGCCAGAGCAATAAACAATTACAGGAATAGAAATGAGACCAGGCAGGTCTCACTGGGAGAGTGCCAAGCTGCTACCCTGTCACCTGGACAAGCTAGTACTTGGACAGCCTCTGCTCAGTAAGGGCTGATGTTATTTTTTACATATTCTCTTTCGGTAGTAGCAAAAGCAATAGCTACTAAGTGCCCCTGGGAGCAGACATGTTAGGGGCACCAGGAGGGTGAGATGTGCCCTCATGTGATGTCAGTAAAGGTGACCAGGGGAGCCATGCTCTGCCTGCTCCTCTCCAGTGATCCCTCAAGAACATGGAGGACATGCTTCCACAGCGCTGGGCCCATGCCTGACATGATGCCTCTTGCCCTGACAGTGGAATCAAAGCCATGAGGTAGACCACAAGCACCTCACGCAAAAGGCTTCTAAAGGGGAACCGTCAGCTTACTCCCACAGCACACGCAGAAGCATGGCTGTGGTTAAGCACCAGCTCTGAGGTATTGCTCATTTGCATCATGCGCTTCCCTCAGCTGCTTTGATGTTGCACGTGAGGTTACGGTGCCCAGGGTGCCTGGAGCTCCCGTTTACTCCAGGAAGACAGGTATGCCCATGCTACTCTCTGGTGAGCACGACCACTGCCATCCAGGGAGCTTGGTTGGCTGTGGGCTCATCTCTGCTCCCTGCCTGTCCCCACCATGGCCAGCTGAGCCTGCAGCAGTGTGGGACCCAGGCGAACTGGCCCCACTCACCCGGCCCTGCCTTTCCAGAAGCCAGTGAGGGCTTCGGAGGGGGCAGAGGCACAGGCCAGGAAGGTGCCCACAGCTCTTAAGGCACTGGGGAGGCTGCCCCTTCCGTGGCCCATGCCTTTGAGTCATTTCTGTGCGATGGGCCTGTCCCTGTGTGCTACATGGTCAGTGCCACACCTCGGCAGCCCCTGCACCATCAAAAGCGGCAAGCTTGCAACAGGCATCTTTTGGAGCTTGCCCTGCGCTGGTGAGGTGGGCTCTGCCTGCTCAGGCTGGGTGACACACGGAGTGAAGAAGCAGCCACCACCTGCAGGGCTGCTCAGGTGTCTGCAGCACATAAGGGCAAGGCAGGCCCAAGGGGGGTGATGCCATGATGCCAGCAGTGCCAATACCTCTCTAGGGGAGAGAGACAGAGCTGAACTCAATGGGCCCCAAACAACCACCATTCTGGAGGTTTGTCCCTCAGGACTGCTCAGATGCCATTAGGTTCAAGCCAGCCCCATCAGCTACTTACTGGTCTTTAAAGATGTGATCTCCAGGTGGCTGTGTCTGCTCTATATTAACACTGCTCTTCAGCCTTTGTTTTCTTTCTTTCTTTTTTGGTTGTGGATGCAGAGGTTTCATGGAATCAGCTCTGTGCAGGGACCAGCACCACCCCTGAACACTGAAGTCGAGGAATCCAGTTTAGATAACCCAGGACCATTCTCTACAATACCAAAGCAGCCAACATACCCACTGCTCACACACCAAGACCTTGGGGCTAGAAATAGGTGACTGGAGTGAGCCATAACACCCATCACACAGCAGGGAACAACCAGTCTGAGCAATAGCCTGCAAAATGCACCACTCCAGGATGGCAGCTCCCAGTGTTAGCATCATGGCTGTTTGGCACCAGTGACCAGCAGCAGCTCAGCAGTGCTCAGGTGATTTGATGCACGTGCGTATGCGTATGTGTGTGTGTGCACGCATATGTGTGTGTGTGCACACAAGCTACCATGTGTTTGTCTTTGCCTCTTTCGTTTCTTTCCACCCGTGGGCATTCTGAAGAGTCAGTCAAACAATGCAAATCACCCCTGTTACTGGTGTGGAGTGAAGGGAGCTGGAGCCCACAAAACCTCAGGGCTCACACAAGGGTAGAGGGTTCAGCTGCCCTGACACATCCCTCTGGTGGAGCCCATGCCCACTGTATGAGACTGGCCCAAGGGATCTCACCTGAAAAAAGCCCTAAATCAAACCTCACATGTTGCATTTTACTGGGAAGATCCAGGAAAAGGTAGAAGAGCCATTCTGGAGTGTGCGTGCATAAAGATTTGGTAGTGGCGATGGGCTTCCCAGTCATTCCCACACCCTCTGAGGAGGGCTCATGGTGGTAGGAAACCATGTGTGGTTCACAGGTGAGTACAACACAACCACACATTTTCCAGCACGCAGACAGCTGAGCAAAGACTGCTCCCAAAGCTTTTCAACACTCCCAATTTAAAAAAAAAAAAAAAAAAAAGGGCAGGGAGGGGATATTTCCACCTTCCTCCTCTCTCCCCATCTGCCCCTGCTCTTGAGCTTCCCCCATTTTTTCTCTGGGTAAAATCATGCTAAAGACTACAGTGTGACAGGATCCGTTTTGGAAACAGGATGACTGTATGGCACAATGCATCAGTATCACTGGCTTTCACAGCCAACAGGAGTGAAAGTGAGAAAGTTGAAGAAAAGGGATCCGCAGCCAGCGTATGAACAGCCCCAGGACGCACAGCTCAGCTGCATGGGGAGCAGCAGTAGCAGTCCCTTGGCGTTGAAATGTGGGCCAGTGAAGGAGCTATGCCTCAGTAATGCAAAGAGTGGTGGGGGACACAAGCCCCACACTCAGCCATGCTGGCAAGAGCTCACAGCCACACATGAGGCGGAGGCAGCTGGCCAGCAGCAGCCAGCACAGGCACAACAGCACAGTTTGCCACATGGGCCCTGCTGTCCAAGGGGCAAGAACAAGGCTGTTTGACTCACTGCATTAGTGTGTACAAGCTAGGTTTGGGCAGGAGAGTATATACTTGACTTTTTTGCCCCAAGGGCTCCCCTGGTTTTTCCACACCACAACACAAAATGTTTTCTGAGCTGCAGCTCCTGACCCTCAGGATGGCTTCCACAGCAGTGAGCAGTGCCTGTAGCAGCTCTGGGAAAGATACCAAGCAAAGCTCTGCTTTGTGTCCCTGGCTCAGGGACGGACACCTTGACTTCCTTCTCTCTGGATGGACTATCCTGGCAGAACAAGGGCCACCATGCTGTGGGTTGTCTGCTGCCTATGACTGAGGTCCAGCCCCTACTCTCACATATACCTTGCTCACAGGCTCCAGGAAAAGCCAGGGAGTCCAGCTGAGACATTTTGCAAGGCAAGGGGCACTAATAGAGATGAGTATCTACCAATTGAAAAAGGAGAAATCCTGCTCACACCTCTGCAACACCAACCCTCTGGTGCAAGCACCATCAGCCATCTGCAAAAGAGCAAAGCACCTCCTCCAAGTACTCCCAGGGCAAGGGAATAAAGCTGATAGACTGTCATACTCTTACTCCCTTTTTCCTACCTTTAAGGAGCACAGTAAAGAATGCATGAGGACAGAGGGGAAGCTAGCAGATAAGCATTGTTTTGAAGCCACTGTTATGGAACTACTCATTAACTCTGTAATAAATAGAGTTAAAAAACAGATTTGACAATTTAGAACAATCTTATGGTGAATATTTCAGAGAGGTTGGGGGTAGAGGTGAAAAATAAGCAGACAGAGTTACTTCGTGATCTTTCTGATGAGAACATGCATTTTAGTGAGAAATGAAAGTTTCAGTGGAAAAAACATCAGAAATCTTTGCTTTTCCCAAGAGCAACATACAGTATCTCCTACCCTCAGCATCTCATATAGTCTAACAACAAAATATAAGTATCCGAAAACCAAACCTACAGTTCACAGTTGGCTTTGCACCAACCTCCTACAGTACACAGACAAGCACCTGCTGCTGGCTCTGCCAAACCCCATTGGAAGCTCCGGCTTTCAAGAGATACATAAAACTTCCAGTGTCTTCACTGCTGTAGTCCAGCCCACTGAAACAGTAGGACCTAAAGGAATCTCTTCTGTAATTATCTGTGGCAGGATGACAACTTCAAGAACTGCTGAGGAAGGCTCCTCAGCTGGGGCTAAATCAGTCCCAAGATGGGAAGGCAAGCTGGCCAGCCCTGCATATGGAGAGAGGAGTACAGAAGGAAAAGGGGAACAGGGCTTTGTCTGCATGCATTGCTGCCAGGACTTGGACAGAAGCAATCACAGAAACACAGAATAGTTTGTGTTGGAAAGGACCTTAAGGTCATCTAGTTCCAACTCCCTGCCATGGGCAGGGATACTAAAATGCCTGAGCACTCCAAAAAAAGGTCTGAAAACCTTCAGGGGGTTTAAAGAGGTTGTGATGGCAAGGCCAGCAGCCCTTCCTGTGAGACAGAAGCAACACCTTTCTTTCTTATTACCGAAGTGGAGTTTCAGAAGTGGCTGTCATTGCACAGAAGCAGATATCTGTGGAAGCTTTTAAATTTAACAAAGACATAACAAAACCCACCGACGGGAAATCAGTTTCAGAAATTCAAATGAAACAATACTTCTTAATGGTAACCAACACCACAGCCCCAGCAAGGCAGTCACTGAGCTGATGCCTGACATCTCTCTGTGGGAGGTCTCTTCAGAGATGATTCCTCCAAGGCTTACCCAGGCACCAGATCCAAATGGAGCAGAGCAAGGTGGGCAACCAGGCCTGCTCCTGGGCACACCTCCCTGGGCCAGCAGCTGGCCCACAGGCAAAGGGTAAGGGCTAGACATGTGGCAAAGGGGCTACTCACAGGCTATGTGATGGCAACGGCTTTGCTGAGCACACCTGAGCTGGCAAAGGGGCCACAAACACTCACTGCTGCAGCAGTTTCAAGTTCTTTTCCAAACCCTGTACTCACCGCAAGGAGGTCAAGGCTCTAAGCAGTGTCCCATGGACAGCTTGTACTGCTCTAATGCAGGAACTTTAATAGCCCTCAGGCAGAACAAGAGCCCAAGTCCAGGCCCTCAGTACTCCACCTGGGTGCCCTCAGGCCGATGACAGTCTGGCAGTTGTAAAACCCCCATGGCCAGATGTTATCTGGAGACACAAATTCATTTCCTGGCAGGAAATGAATAAAAAAATGCTGAAATAAACTTCACTTGGATGCACTTCTCGGTGAAAATAATTTTTACACCCAAGTTTTCTGTGCAGTTATAACTCAATGCTGCCTACACTTTTCATAATCTAGAAGAGACAAAATCATCATCTGTTCAGGACCTTGGACCACAACCAAACTCAAGGCTGGAGGCTGGCTACAGCAGCAGCTCAGTGCTGGCAAGCCCCTGCTCTTGACCCAGAAGAAATCAGCTCTGTGTTCCTGTCACTGCTACACAACCCCAGCCAGAGCTGTCCCTACATGGGGATGCCCAGGACACTTAACAGGACTCCTCAGAAGATGCAATATCTTGGAAGCAGCTGAGGTGTCCTCATTTCAGCATGAACTGTCTCCATACAATCAGGGAAGGCAGACACCAGTGTCTGTGCCCTGGCTTTGCGCTCTTTGTTAACTCTGCTGCTCTTTAAACAAGCTCAAGGGGTTCCAAGCCCATTACAGTCCCTTCAGCCAAGTGTACAGAGCACACAGCTCGGCTTGCCTCAAGTTTTGGCACACAATGACCTTGGAGACAACAAGGGTGCACATGCATTACATAGCCTGGCTTCCTTGCCCCAGGCAACAGCTACAACATTAAGGTTTTGTCCTGCAATAACTGTGAGGCAGGCTGGTGAATTCTTCCTCTTCTGCCAAACAGACCGTACCAGTAGCCACACTGGTGAAGAAAGGCAGCTCCACAAGCAAACCTTTCAGCTCTGAGAAATTGTTTCCTTCTAGGAACCTGCTGAAGTTACACTGCTGAAGCCCTCCCCTAGCAGCAGGAGCTGTGCTTCTCACTGGGAGATGAGCTGCTGGCATCACACTACTGCTACAGTACTGCTGCAAACCCTTCTGCACGTCATTTCAGGCCAGCAAGAAACATCCATCATCACCTACAAGTCTCTGACAGGGACCAGCCACCACCACCACCCCTCTCTGCAGCTGCCTTCTCAGCACTGGGGAGGCAGCCCCTCTTCTGTGGAAGCTTTCTTCTTTGATGACATTGTACTGCAGCAACAAGTCATATGTTCCTTCTACCCCAGAAGCACAAAAGGTGGTCTTCTTTCCTGGTATTGTTTTCATTTGGCTGCAGAGCGGAGTGTTTCTGCTAACCCTATTTGGGGCTCTGGGGCACTGATGGTTAAGGACACAAGTGTGGTGCATGTGGTTTCTTCTTAAATGCAAGCAGTCTCATTTCCTCATTTTTCTCTCTGCCAGAAGTTTCCTTAAGGTCAAGTAGTGAGATGATACAAATTTACCAGAGTCCATGTTTTTAGGCACTGCTGGAACACAGTTTCTGGCCCTCAGAGTCACTCTCTGCATCGAGCCATACCCCAGCTTTCTACAGCAGGGAGATTTCTGCTACAAGGAAGAACTGGGGCAACAACCAAAAACATCCACCTCAGCGGCAGAAGAGAAAGTGGGAAGGCTGGGAGCAGATATATTAGCAGTTAAGCTAAGAGAAAGGCAGTACAGTGCATATCTGATGTCAAGTGCTATGCTCCAGGTTACTGGTGTGAACTAGCGATGAGAAACAGCTTGGTGGTCACCAGTCTCAGTAGCAAGACTATTTGGGGTGCTGAGGAAGGCTACATTCACAGCTCTAGGATCCATCTTGGCACCCAGGTGGAAAGGCTTTGTCAGAATGAAGTCAGGTCTGTTTTTTCAGAACTGTCTGAAAAATTAAGAGATTTTCTTTCTGCACCCCACACTCTCAGAAGCATTGACCACATCTTGAGATCAGATAGATACCTTCACCCAACCTCAGGCCATGAAGTGAGCACGATGAAGCTCTCAAGCACTTTTTCTCCCTCTTCATCTGGTAGCTAATGGTCTTCCACTGTAAATCTAGAAATGAGCTGCTAGAAGCACTAACAGCTCCCAAGTAGCTACTTTCATTACACTGCACAGCTCCTACAGCATTAAGAACATAGGATGCAATTCTCACTACTGATGATGTGACAGATAATGTCACATTCCTTCCCTTCTGTCTTCCTATACAACTCTGGGGTGAACACAAGTTTTAGAGTTAAACTGCAGCAATAGGCAGAGGACTGCAGAAAAAACCCTTCAGTGGTGAAGGCCACTCACCAGCATTGAAGGTTGCCTAAGACAACCCTGAAAAGCTTCCACTGCAAGTTTTCTGGCAGTTTTGGCCAAGCCCAGCCTGCCATAGAACTGGCAGGCTCTTGGCGGCAGAAGACAAACCCTTCCAAACTAATTTCAGTGCTACTTTGAGGTACGGCTTTTAAGTTCAACAGTCTTACTCATTTTAGAGGGCTGATTACTGCAGTGCAGACATATGTCATGTCACAGTGAAAGCCATCAGCCTAACAGTGACACATACCACTCTGCTTTCAGGGCAGGTCTCCAACAGCAGTAGTCAGCAACTAAGATTCCAGCTGGCTGCTGGTTACTAGTGGCACTTAATACTGGGAAAACACTCAGGAGTCAATACTGGGGTTTCTTATGCTTTCTATGTTTGCTACTGACCTTGATGACAGTATAGAGCATACAGGCACCAAACTGGGAGGAGTGGTTTCATACACAGAAGGGCAGAGATGCTATTTGGAGGGACCTAGGCAGCCTGGAGAAAGAGGCTGAAAGGAACTTCAAGAAGTTCAATGGCAAATGCACAGCCCAACCACTGTGATGGGAGTAACCTCCTGCAGCAGAACAGGCTGGAGACAACAGGCAGGAGCACAGCTTTGCAGGAAGGGACCTTGTCATGGGTTCAGCAGTAGCAGTCATTTTTCCCCTTCTTGGTAGCTGGTGCAGCACTGTGTTTTTCACTTGTG
>JANRGW010041438.1:0-29906 GCA_024733675.1 Psilopsiagon aymara | reverse complement strand
AACTGCGGCAGCTCTTTTACGAGGGGGAGGTGGGTTAACAAACTGCGTGGCTGATTTACAGCTTAAACCACGACAGACCTGGAAGTGTGGATGAACAAGCAACCCAGGGCTTTTCAGTGCACCTGTGCAGCAAGGGCCAACCACTAGCAGGAGCACAGCCAGTAGGGCGAGGACAAGGATCCTTGAGTCCGCTCAGCACTCACAGGACCAGCTGGAGAGCTGGGTCCAGTTTGGGATCAACAGCACAAGGACAGTGACATCAGAGCAACTTCAGTGGAGGCTATCAAGATGGGCTGCAGCATAAAATGTATAAGCAGAATCTAAGAGTGCCAGGTTTGTCCAGCCTGGAGAGAAGGCAAAGGGAAATCTTCCTACTATCTGCTATCATTCATGTAGACCCACAAAGACACTCAGGAAAAGCTGAAAGGCAACAGGCACAACATGAGAAATCCAGATGAGATGCAAGGAAAAACCTTCACTGTCATCTTGGTCAGACAACTGTAGTAATAAATGCCACCATTTCTCTGGTCTCATCTACCAAGACAGTCAACCTGCTCCAACTTTGAACTTAGCCCTTCTTTCAGCAGAGAGTGGACAAAGCAGCCTCCAGATGTCCCCTCCAGTGAAACTGCCCCAGAAGCATCACTTCCCACAAGACCTCTCACTTTGTGGGAAAGTGCATTGAGAAATGTGCCTTTCAGTTTTCTGATTTGTGAAATTGGGCTGACAGGATTTCCTTATTCCAGCCTTTGTCTAGCAGGTGTACCAAATAACCCAAACAACAGTGTGGAATAGATGACTCAGCTCTTCAGAACATGAGGCTCTGTCTGTGGAGCCTTCTCCCAGCACATGCAAACAGGAGAGAGAGGTACTTCTTGTGCCATGCTTAGTGTTTTGTTTCAGAACTCGCTTGTGATGCTTTCTTCAGATCTGAAATCCTCAGAGCTGCCCCAAAGTTTCTAGGAAACAAACCTAATGCTTTCATTTTACACCAGAAACATAACAGTTATCAGGAAAATTCCCCTCCCACACCCCAGAGTCCATACTTCGGGTGATGTGATGATCTCACAGAGCTTCTCAGGTTCGATGTTGCCTCTAAAAACTCATGTAAAAGCCACTGAGGTCAACTTTCAAGCTAAGGCTCACTTGGAAAAGGTAGGTATGATTAAATACAATAAAAAATGGCAGTTGAAAGGAACCAAAAGCAATCTTCCACCTCCTCTCTTAAACACACACTGCTATACTTTTAAGAGACATGACCTGCAGTACAACTGTAGTTGTACTGACAGTACAACTGTCAAGAGACATGACACTACAACTGCTCTCATCCTGCCAGACCCTGCCGTAGGTCTCTGCTGTTGCCTTTCCCAGCTTCTTTGCAATCCTTAAATAGTCTTCTCATGAAGAGAGCCACCAATATCTGCATGGGCAGCTCCTCTTGCTATGCCCAACTCCAAGCTCATCCTACAGAGGTCCTGCAGGAAAGCCAGGAGCAGAGAGACAACTGCACAGCCCCTTGCTACAACTCTAGTCCAATATGAAGAGCCACAGGGGTCGAAACCAAATGTTATTAAAAAGATACATAGGAAGAAACATCATGGACCTGCACCTTCTTTAGTCTTGGGGGCACAGCAGCTAAGGAAACTGTGCAAGAAGAGAGAAAGATCTCCTATCCAAATACTTCCCAAGTGGGAACACTAGACTAGAGGGGGACGATGAACTTACCCTTTCATATCCCCCTGAGGAAACCATTTTGATTCCGCTATCTGGTGGCACAATAAGCCAAGTCATCCTTCAGCAGGTATATCCATACACGTAGTTAAAAAACAGGTAACATACTAACTAAAATATTTTAGTGGAATTCTCATGTTGTAACAGCACACCAGGTGGAATTTCTCTTTTCACACACAGTGATATGCTTCCTCCCATGTGGAGAGCTGTGGCTACATATTTTTCTGATTAAGTAAATATAAGACATCTTGCTTACACTGCAAATCCAATGAGCCTCAGTGCTGACAGTGCACTGGTGTATGTATTCAGGAGTTGCTGCCCCACCTCAGGGATGGTCACACTGCCTGGTGGGAAGGCTAAACCATGGGTTGTACTGACAGACACCAAAGTTACCTCTTATCATAGGTCCAACAACACCTAGAGCATCTGATCACCACTACTGCAAGACAGAGGTGAGTGAAGGATGAGGCTGATAAAAAAACACCACTCACAACCTGATTTTATTGTGCATTTTGATAACTGGAGAGAGATTCCTACAACAGTGTGCACCTTCACGGTTTGTGATACAAAACAGTTCAAATGAGAGGCGAGGAAGGACCTTTCCCTTTTTGCCGTTTTCTCGGAGTGTCTAAAAGTTTCCTTGGCAGAAGAGGAACAATATCAGCTTACAGAATTGCTCATCTTCAGAAGAGGCCACCCTGTTCCAGTTAAATGAATAGAAGAGGATCCCATCTACTGCAAAAGAAGTTGGACACGGCCTGAGCTCAGAACGGAAACTACGCAAGAGGGGAAGATGAGAAAGCAGATTCTCCATGCTCACAAAAGATAACACAAATACATCTTCTTTTAAATCAACTCTTCCTACCCTCACATTTATTTAAAAATAAAAAATAAAAAAATTCCAAAAAAAACAAACAAAGGAACAAAAAAAAAAAAAGCCCAAACCAGTCTTTGCAAACAATCTCTTGTTTCTCCTTCCCAATTCAGTGGGATTGCTGCAAGCACTCCATGACACCTGACTTTGGGATGCAGAGAAAGTGTACTGCAACTCAGTCATATTTCCATAGGAAAAACTGACTCATAACTTACAACATCCTTGAAATGCTAACAGAGGTTGGTAAGAAGCATTCAAGTATCAAGTCCAAGGAAGAGCACTGTAGCCAGTAGCCATCTGGGGCCTGACATGGCTCCTAGGCTCTAGCAGAGTAGAAGGCCCTCCTTTGCTGCCAGGCGCTCGCGATGGATTTTATCTTGCTGCAGCTCCTCATGGTTTGGATGCCAGAGCTTCATGACAATTCTCTCAATGTTTAGGGCATAGACAGTGTGAGCAGGAATAACTTCTTTGTGTACCTGGACATACACATCAGAAAACAGATTTCATGTTTTCTACACATTTTCCCACATTGCCCATGGAATAACCTCCCCCTGTGCACGAGCCCAGCAGGCTGTCACACATGAGAACTGCAACTTGCCAGCACTGCCACCCCAGTCAGCATAGAGCAACCACCTGTTATGCCATCTTTTAAGCAAGTGGCAAGGTAAGAAAATAATCATTTTTGCTTAGACACCTCCCCAGCGCTGGTATCTGATCACAGGTAACCTACTGTAGTAGTCTGCACACCAGAACCAAATATTCCTTTAAGTACCCAGGTGGAACAAGAGAAGTAAGAAGGGACATGCCAGGCTAAGTTACTTCACTGCATCATGTGTAACATGAACAGGTTACCTGCAGGGCCTCAAAAAGGTCATACATGTTCACTGGTGGGAGATACGCTGGTAAGGTGTCTCCAGAGCATGCCAGGAGTAATGCTGCCTGCTGCTCGGCATCATCGGGTGGGGGCTGTGGAGCTAGACTCTGACCAGCAGAAGGCGCCGCACAGGTTGGAGGGCTGTAGAGAGGGCAAGCAGTAAAACCTTCAGTCAAGACAACAGCAGCTTGGCCCCTGGGTTTGCTTTGCCCTGTCAGCTGACTTAGTCCTTATGTACATAAAATTATTTCAGTTGTAATTAAGAATATCTTTAAAATTCCAGTTTAATAAAAATAGCACAAACTGATCCTCAACATGCTTCAAACCTGCTGAACTGACCTTGACTGGGCAACTTTTTATTTACAGCCAATTGCTTCTACTCAGCACAAGACTTAAGGCACTCACAACATAAAATTGAAAGACACAAGCCATTAGGCAGAGCTGTTTGGAGTGGATTGCCCTGTAGTGCTTGTAGTGCTATAACCAAACCTTAAAACACCCACGACCTCCTGTCAACTCCCAGAAACTGCCACAGACAAACACAACTGCCTTCTCATACACACATGTTGCCAGATGCACAGCACAAGTTGTCTGACATTGAGACTTTGGAAAACAAGATGACCTTGAAGCTCTGCTAACTGGAAAGGCATGCCAAGGAGCCATAAATACATTTGGATGTAGGAAATAGCAGGATGCCCTCACCAGCATTTCATTCCTATGGCACTGCAGTGATGCCCCACAAAGGCATGGCTCTTCTGCCAAGGCTCTTCTGCCCTGAGAACAGCAGAATTCCTGTCTCATTCACTACAGTTTCCAATAAGCAATAATTATTAAGGACATCCTGAGAGCCAGGAGTCACCTTCTTAAATTGATGGACAAGCACAAGTGAGAAAGAGGGACTTAAAACTGTTCTAAACTCCACTGCTGAGAAATCCCCATGTTCTCCCTCTCTGTTTAGCCCTTCAGTCCTCCATACTGACACCCTCCTAGTGTGAAAGCTAAACACCATTACTAACAGATTCTACTAAGTAAAAAGAGAAACTGAACCATGGAGTAACTTCACAACTAGCAACTTGCACTTGAAATTAGTAGGGTGCTGAGAGCTCCTTACCACTCAATTAAATTGTTATAAGCAACAACACTGTTCTTCAGATACGGCTGAGGGTTAACATTGCTTCCAAAGGCATATTTAAAATGGCCATCTCTCAGACGATAGGCTTTCCGCCGGGATATCACAGATGTCAGAATATCCTTAAGATGGTTCTGTAAGATATGAAAATATGATCCGTGTCAATTAAAAGACAAATGCAATGAAAAACAGTCTTATTACCCATGCTGATTAATTTACTGTACCAAGCCATGGCTATGAGAAGTGCCTCATCAATTGGCAAGACAGAAGTAGCACTGCTATGACCACAAGGACCTAAAGATCTGGGACCAGGATCCAAACAATTTAGTGTTTTAACTGATAGAGTTGGATATAGAGAACATAGCACTGTGCGAGTACTGTAGGCATTAGCCTGTGAACTGTACTTTAATACATGATGCACTGCTTTGCATGTCAAAGGTTTCTTAAATGCTAGGAAATTCCCAGCATCTGACCCCTTTGATAAAGTTAAGAGATTTCATCATTGGCAGTAGACGTTACATTTGTACTGAAATACTGGCCCTGAAACTATAGCGAAAAGCCATGCACTCCTCATTTTCAGACTGCTCAGTTGATTGGAAAGCACTGGAGTAGCAATTGTCTGAGAAGACAACCAGATAACTGATTCTTAATCTGGCCTCAGTCCCAGATGGGGAATTCAGGTCGGCCTCCACATCCTGACTCCAGAAATCATCCATACATCAATGCCCCAAGTAACAGCTGTATCACTCCTGGGGTATGTCAGGCAATGCACCACTGAAGGCCAAAACCAGCAAGACTAGGCACTTCACCAGCAGGTATTCCCCAATCTGTCACTTCACTACCATGCCAGACACACCTGTAACTGAGGTTTTGGGACTTTTCTTTCAATAGAAGTGTTTAAACTGGAGCTCCCATTCTGTCCCTGCTTTTAACTAACACACACAGCATTTTCCAAAACAGCTATTTAAGCATGCCCAGACTTCCTCATATGAAAGCACTTCAAAATTAACACTTGCAGGCAGAAATCCAAGACCGCACATCTACGATGCCACAAGTCTGGAAGACCTTTGAGTCTCACATTACTCTTCCCAAGGCAAACTGGCAGTTAGAGAAGCAGGTTTCCTCCCCGCTCTGAAGGGCACTACTCCCTACTGCACACAGAGCATTTTGTTGCTGGCATAATGAGACCACCACTACTGCCCAGCCCAGTCTCTCACCTCCACAGCATAAACAACTGCCGTCACTGCCTCCTCTGTAACATTGTCTAGCCCATGCTCATATGCTGTTACGATCATCCTTCCTTCTAACTGGCCACGTGTAGGAAGCATCATGGTATGAGAACACAACTTCAAATCATCATCTTCTTGAGGATCCTTTGCCACAAATTGCTGAGCTCCAGAGAGTGGATTCTGAGGCTGGAACCGGTGCTGTTACGAACACAACATTAGACCATAAGAAGACAAATACCCAGCAGACCCTTTGGTTCATCATGCTAAACATCCCTTCTCCAGTTGGAAAACAAATGCCCGTAAAAGTGTATCACAGTAGGACAAGCAGAGTGACATTCTTCCCCAGGACACTCTCCCAAACCCCAGTGATTTGTGACTGAACAAATTCAAGCCAGAGTTGGTGTCTTTTTATTAAGCAACACATGATCTTGTTCAGCGGCGTCCTGAACCACCCAAACTTTGGGTATCCACAACATCCTACAGTAAGGAATTCTATGGTGTAACAACACACCACATAAAGAGTCACCTTCTTTGGTTTGCTCTGTACTTCCCTCACCTGCTAGATTCTTTTGGTTCTTCTCTAAGGCTCAAATGCTATCCAGGCTGGCGCTAATTTTATGGACTTACATATTTTGCAGTCACCTTCTTCCATGCTAAAGGGTTCTTGTCTATTTAACTGTACAGAAGGGTGGGGTATTACTAACTGTACAGATTCCATCAAGATTAAAAAACATCATCTTAAGCTTGTCTGATTGATTCTCATTTATTTAAAGCTTTAAATGGAAGAACTTCGCCAAATTCCAGGCTTGAATGGTGTATTCTAGTCTGCCTATGCACTTACAATGCTCCAAGCAGAGCTGTGTTACTGAGCAGCCACTGATTCAGAGATGAACTATGGACACTTTTCAGAACTGCCTCAGTTATATAGGAAAAAAAAAAAAAAAAGACATCACAGAACAGGAATCTGTACCACAGGACAGCAATCCCCATTTTCCAGGCCACACATATTCCAGCACAATGCCCTTGCAGAGCTGGTGCCTCAAGCTCCAAGGGGTTGTGGTGGCTCCTGGGAAGTCTTGGGCCCCAGGTAAAGCAGGGAAAAAAAAACAGATGAGAACAACTAACACTTGAGCCCAGACATGTGCTTGCCCCAGCCCACAAGGGAACAAGCTGATGGAGTACATCTACACCCATCCAAGCCACAAATCTGGTGGCTCTGGAATGACGATTGCTGCAAGGTTCTCAGGGCATCAAGACAAACACATTCTTTTAATATAAACAACAAATATGCAGCAAAGTGGATCTCTCACATCTTGGTTTCAGGAGTAGGGTGGCTGCTTTATTCAAAGTACAGTGTGGCATTTAACTCAAGAGTGAAAAACCAATCCACCCACCAGTTATGTGAAAGCAGGTTTCCCTCCCCGTATTTCTGAAGACTTACGCTTTCATTACAGGAAAGCTACATCTCTGTATGCCTGGAAAAAAAAGACCTTCAAAATGTAACAACTCCTAAGGAGAATGTGGTTTAGCAGAGCAGAAGCCAACTGGAATGAAGCTGTGGTCATTCACAGCTGTTGTTCTGACCAATGAGGGAAACATCAGGAAATATCAAGACACTTCAAGTTCACACTGCTCAGGAATTCCACTAGTAGTAGACAAGCCCACTAATCAAAACATACAGTACTTCATACAGTACTTACTACCAAGCATTACAGAAATACGTGTATAAACACACACTAGGTATGTTGTAACACAGTGGGATCTGAGTAAACCAAATTCCAAAGCTTCCACTACATCACAACTTGTTTCTCAGCCTCCCCCCACTTGCTACTGAAAAGTCATGGTGAAGTTTTGGAACAAAAAGATGACAGACCGCCCCCAGAATTCAAGTCACAACTGTGAATGCTGCAGAATATTTCAGCAGTTTCCAAATGCAACAAGCCTTCAGTTGGGCACGTCCCTCAAACACTAGTCACTGAAGCACACACATGGTGCCTAACTATAGCCCCCAGAAGTGCAGCGTGCACTTCAGGTGAGCCAACCTAACCCCTCAATGCCTAAGACCAGGAAGTTTCACATGCCCATTCTCCCCTATCCCCAGCCCCTTCTTCCTTTTCACTGCCTTTCATCCAACCACAAAGGACACCAATCCAGCTGAATAAACCAGCAAGAAAAACTTGGGGTTTGTGGTCTTTTTTTGTGTGGTTTGTTTTCTGCCTTGTCAGAAAACTGAACTGGATCATGATCATAGAATCACAGAACCAACCACAGAACAGTTTGGGTTGGAAGGACTTTAAAGATCATCTCGTTCTACCTCCACTGCCACAGGCAGGGACACCTTCCACTAGACCAGGTTGCTCAAAGCCCCATCTAACCAGGCCTTGAATTCTTCCAGGGATGAGGCTTCCACAGCTTCTCTGGGCAATCTGTTCCATGCCTCACCACTCTCATAGAGAAGAACTTTCCCTAACATCTAACCTCTCCTCTGCCAGTTTAAAGCAATTTCTCCCTGTCCTATCACTACATGCCCTTGCAAAAAGTCCAGATGTCTCTCCAGATGTCTTGTAGGCCCCCATGATGTGCTCAGACTTGTCTCATCAAACCCCATCTGTTGAAGACAGTGCCCCATCCCAAACCTCTTTCATACCAGGCCCCTTCCACACTGGTCTGGCAGTGCCAAAACAACTGTAGAATAAACACAGACAGTACCAGAGAGAGGTACAGAGCCTTTGCTGCAAAGTGAACTGGATCTTGCGTGTTTACCTGCCACCTACTGGAAGACAGCATCTTTGCAAAGTACGTTCTGAAACAACTTGACCCTCTTAAACATCTTACTTCTATCACTTCTGACTGCAGAGTCCTGTAGAGCGGATCATGCAATCACCAAATTCTGCCTGACTCCTAAATAAACAGGAAATCCCTTTTGTTTCAAGTATCTCATAGATGTTTGAAATGAGTAAGATATTATAGAGAATGTGAGAGGTGAATGAGACTATGAAAGACCTGCCCAAGCATAACTGCAGTGACCATAGAGCATAAGTTATTCCTCGCTGGTTCCTGGAATACAAGCTTTTGCAACTTAAACATTTAGGTGGCCTTTCATGGATTCTCTGGTGTCTAACAAAGCCAGGTCACACTGTAGCCTTTTCCTCAAAGAGCCTTTCATAAGACAGACAGCAGCCACTAACGCCCCAGCTCTTATTCAAATCCAGAACTCAAAACAAATAAGACACACATCACTGCACATGCTGGACTTCCATCACCCCTGGAAGCAAGAAAAGCTACATGCATGTGCAGAGTTCTTCACCCATGAAAGAATGTCAGAGAGCCATGATCATTTGATCACACTTACATCAAACTTTTGTCGAACAGAAGATATCTTTTTCTTTCCTTTGGGTTTTCCAGGTTTAGTTGCAGAGCCACCTGGCCATGGCAGAGTTCCAGCACCTTCTACAAATTGAAAAGGTAAAACAAAAAAAAAGAAAAACAAGCATCAAAACCCCTTAACACAAAATCAACAGCCATGGCCTAAAGGAAGGACTTCTCAGAGGAGAATGCTTTTGGCAGTCCTTTCCTTTCTTCATCAGCCCCCTGCAAGCTTGACTTACTCATGTCCCATTACTTTAGTATAAACTTGTCTGCACACCACACAGAAATGCATGGTGGAAGGATGGAGAGGAGCACAACCACCAGGAAAGCCACAAGAAAGGAACAAGCCATTTATTCCATCAGAAAGATGATAGGACCTTGCCCAGGGGGAGGATTCTTCTCCCACCAACTCCTGGATCAGATGACAAGCAAAAGGATCAAGCAGTCTACTTGCTAACTATGCCTTTACAGTTAGTTTCCCATCAGCTTTAGCCAGCTTTGTCTTACACCCTTGTTAAACATCACGGCTGATCATTCTTGTTGCACTGAGGGGTGACAGGGGAAGAACTGCAAAGATCACTGAGCCCAAGAGCAGGATGACACCGAAGCAAGCAGTGAGCTTCTGACTGACCAGAACTGGCAGACACCTGAGAAAGTGATCACTATGTAATACCAATAAATACATTTGGCCACATCAGAAATCCACAGTATGCTGTCTGACAGCTATGCCTATAGTAGGTAAATCACATTCTGACAATCACAGAGCTCTTGGCAAGGACAGCCTAGCAGACTTACCACTGATGAGTTTACAGGATCCATGCAAAATTTCTTCAGGTACATTGGCACTAAGACAGCATTGGTTTGGATACATATGCACTTTGACAGCAAACAAAAAGTACAACTCAAAGACTGGATAGCCCTCTCGTGGCTACAACGGCAGCCTCCACTCTGCACCATCAGTATCCTCCTCCCTCAGTTTTGCATAGCACATGAGCACCCTTTCTGAGTCCTTGCCCACCTTCAGGAACGTCAGACAACTGAGCTCTGAAGGTATTTCACTCAGCTCCAACGTGGAGGCTGGAGCTCTACTGTCAGGCAGTGCTAACAGCACTGACATTTCAGAAGTACTCTTGCCTGAGAGCAGCATTTGCTATTACAAGAAAAGACAGCAGCCAACCCACAACGCACCATCCACAGCTTGTCCAGCCTCAAGCACACTCACTGAGTACCACAACCAACCAGTTTTGGTTCTCTCCTGTTACTGCAGGTGGCCACAGCTCAACATCAGCTCCACATCAACCTGTGTGTTTACCTTCACCTCTCATAACTATGTTTAATTTGCTGTACTCAGGAATTCATAAATACAATTATACTACAGCCCTGTTTATAGGGAACGAGGCTGGCTAAAGGTCATTAGCTATGTGGAGCTTCCCACAAGCATGAGCAGTGTCCTCTGCTATGAAAGAAAAACAACTTCTAAACCATGACTTTAGGGGTCAGGTTAAACCAGAAGAAACCAGGTGAAGTTTTTGAACCACCAGCTGTTAAGAAGGGGTTAGAAACAAACTACACACAGAAAGATGATATATTGCTCCTATTAAAAAAAGTTTACTAAAAAGTTAAGCTACATCCTAATGGTGAGGTGAAAACCAATAGTCTACAATGAGCCCTGTTGCCCGAATCCACCAGTCAAATATAGGAAATTAAAAGATAATAAATCCCCTCCAAAAATTATAAAGCTAGTGTCACAACTCACCACTGCAACATTACAGGAGAGGCCCTCATGAGTGGGTGATGGAAAGCACCATGAGGGCAACCATCTCAAGGACCGCGACTGCCCTTCATCAAGATCTCAGGGCTTTCATCTTAGGATCTATCAAAATAACGCTATTTCTCTCACAGGATGCTTCGCTCTTTACAGATAGGTCCCTTCTTGCCCCTTTTCCTCTCCTCCCCAGCACATCAGACCCCTTCTAAGCAGGGGAGATTAGGTGTGTTATGGACACAGAAATTACCTGTTCCATTTCAAAGCTTTCAATAAAAGTACATCATTAGCTTGCAATGCCACCCTTCCGCAGGCCCTTCTTCCTTATGCGTCATCACATACAGCTCCTCATCCACACTTGTGACAGCTTCCTTAACAACTAACTACATGACAGGTGGTAAAGACAGAGAAACTGGAACAGATGGAGACAGAAACAAACCATCCTTTTGTCTAATAATGTATTACAGACTAACAGGTTACAGCAGGGTCAGAATTTTTTAAATGTCTTATTTAAAAATACAGTGACCTTTAAACTAAATGGCAACTGATTTTCAAGGCTTTGACTGGATCTGAAAGACACAACTTAACTGAATCTCAGCCTGTGCATTAAAAAACCCCAAACTGAGCCAGACTTAGCTTAGAATAAGGAAAAAGAGAGACATTGTCTTCTATTGTCCATTATAATGAGGCCAGAGCAGAAGTTTTGTGGCTCCTTTTCCAGGTTTTCCTATTACCAAGCATGTCTTGCACCAGACAAAGAAAGCAAAACTTCCTTCTAGTATTCTAAGAAAACCAGTATTTGCATTCCTGGCCACAAGTGACATGGCCAGGCTGTCCCAGGCATGACACTTCAGAGATGTTAGCAGCTTTTTTTTAATCTTGCTATCAAGAGAATGAGGTATCAACAAGCTACAGCAATGGCTGCTGATAGGCCTTCAAAGATGAGCAACAGATAAGGATTTTTTTCTGAGCTGCCACATATCTGCAGTGATGGCACCAGCGAGTCCAGACAGAGTGCATCAGGTTTTCCTGACATGCTGCACCAGCACCACACAGGAGGAAAGGTCAAAGATACAAACAGAGAAAGTCATGACAGAGAAAAGCAGCCAGGCACAGGAAACATGCATTTTCCCACCCCCGTTTATTCACAATCTTCAGTTGTTTCGCATTTTGTTTTCCTGCAGAGACAAGGGTTTAGTCAAATGTATTCTAAAGGCCCTCTTCTGTCAAGAATTCACACTTCCATATTCCTCCTTTCCTCCCTTCCCAGTTCTGGAGAGAAGAGAACTCAGGCAACCTGAGCCCATCTCACAGGTGGCAGCCCTTCAAGCAAAGCCTGTGAGTAATGCTGACAGAATAAAATGCTCCTGCCATCCTGGCATGAGTTCCAATTTGCTGAACCATCTCTTAGATGGCTCTAGATTACTAGCAAATAAATTAAACCCTTACAACACCAACTCAAGTGCATGCAACTGTCTCAGGTTTACTGTTAACATTTAGCTAAGGAGGGAGGTAACAGTCCAAGTGATGTAAGTATTAACTCAAGAAACTTTGCTGACTTGATTGCAATAAATAAGCTCAGTGAGCAAGTCCATGCAAGCTTAAAAAAAGCTTTACATTTGAGTTTTTTGATGAAAAAATGCCATAAAAATTCAGAAAAGCACTTACAAAAATACTAGTAGAAAAGGAATACCAATTAAAACAATTTTCTTATAATGGGAAGTGTGCCACACCACTCAGACTGGTATAGCCAACCTAAAATTACCAGTAAGGCATACTACAGTATTTTGGATAGCATATTTCTGGGAAGTTTCCTTTCTTCTGGCACTTTCACAGCTTCCCAGCTATGTTACAGCTGGGTGCCACTCACATATTTAAGGGTATCTTCACAAATATAGCTAGCAGAGGGAAAAACATTATCCATTTTTTAAAAGGGCAGAGAAGCCATATTCAGGGTTCCCCAGTACCCTGCTATGCCCTCAGCAGGAGCTCAGCAGGAATTAAAAATCTGGTCATTCTTCACACCGAAATAGGTATGAACTTCCTTCCCTCTCCACCACCAACTCTTAAACATCCCATGCCACGCAGGCTGTTGAACTGGGATTTGAACTTTGTGTGACCAACAGCCTAAGCAGATGAGATGGGGAAATATGAAGTGTCCTCACAAAGGGTCACATTCCCCCAGTGTCCCTTACAAGTCTAAGATAGCAAAATCTGGATCAGATCAGTTTGCATGGTCCAACATACATGATAATCACTTTTTAAAAATACCTTCCCCAAAGCTGCCTATTCCAAATGCTATAATATCAAGCACACTTTTAACACCAACCACACATTAATACAAAATAGCATTTTAAGATGGTTCTTTTTCCATTGTGTCTCTCACATGGAGGTGGAAAGTACATGCACCAGTAACCCTAATGACAAGCCAAGTGCACCAAGCATCTTTGAAGTTACTTGTTTCCATGAATCACGATGTTTACATCTCCACCTTCTGTCCAAAAGACAGTGGTGGAGACAAAAGCCTGTTAGCTTTCCACTCTCACACTGGGGAAAAATGAAGAAAAAAACAACCTCGCAGGTGTCAAACTGATATCTAGAAGGAAGAAAACAAGTCTAGACATAGCATCTAGTATTCCACTTGTACTGAACTTTCCTGGACTTGCATGTGTAATCAGCTGCACCACACACAGCAGACTGGCAAGTAAAATGTGTCTATCAGTTGTCCAGAAAGAGGTACCTCAGCACAGATTAGCTCAAAAATCACTGGGAGACTGCACTGATCTGAGGAGAGCAAAACAGACTCTAGAAGGGACTAGCAGCATGTACCATTAACTGCAAAGCACTAAACCATGTCCTCAGGAACACACACATGGTTAAACTGCAGGGTCGTTTTTCTCAAGATGGATTATGCAGATGTGTGGCTAGAGCCAACAAAAGCCTGCCTGAAAGCACTGGAGGTGACCACCAGCTGGTCAGCTATCACTCCATTATTTGCTGTCACCAAGGTGCTGAAGCACTACCATGAAGGGTTCTTCAAGGGCTTTTAAAGACAGTAAGCTTCAATAAGACAAGAGGGAAAGTCCTTGCAAGGACTTGAAATGAAAAAAGGTCAGGCAGGACATAATAAGTATATGGAAGACACCTGTGGAGCACCAGACTGCTTTGTGATGGGGCTTGCACTTTTAACACACTCCTAGATAGCCTTGAAAAGTGGGGCACTGGGGAGGCTGGTAGAGTTTGCTGGCAAATCTGAGCTATTCAAGCCCGGGCAGATGAAGCCTGACTGGATGGCTGCAGAAAAGCTGCAGAAGACTATGTGACTGGATAAAGAGACAAATGAAATTCAATAGTTAAGAACAGAGTAATGCACACAGACACAAACAAACCTACCTTTAGTCACACAGCAATGGGCTCTAAGCTGACTACTGTCACTCAGAAGCAAGACTTCTGAGCTTTTATCTCTACTCCCACATTGGCATCAGGTCAGTGCTGAGCTCAGGGAATGCAGGCACATTCTCCCTCTGCCTCATAATTTACACTCAGATACTTCAGGTAACACCCACAAGGGAATTGCCGTGCTTGTACTTTGCTTTTATAATCCAGCTTCAAGCCAAAAGCAACTACCAAGTCAAAAGCAAGGAGCAACAAGATTAATACAAAGAGGAAAAGCCTGAGACTCAAAGGGCATCCATAAAGTTCAAGAGCAAAGCAAGTTTGGAGGTGGGAGAGGTTAGCATTTAATTAGCAGAGCTGGTATAGTTAAAGGCCAGCTACAATACAAAAAGCTGTGGGTATCCAAAAGTGCAATTTTTTTCATTCCTCTAGATACATCAGGTAAGAGAGATCCTCTGTCCTCAAAATCTTGCCTCTCCACTCTCAGCCCAGAGCTGTAACACTTTTTTCTCCCTTACTATGCAGCAGTCTCATATTTTGGATTGCAGTTCAGCTGTCCTTCCTACCAAATCTCCAATTCAGAGCTCTTCTGAAGACGAAAAAAGATATATCTCACAACCCTGATGACAGCCATTGAAAATGCTCACAGAGCTAAAAGGTGGTCTGAAGAAGGCTGGGTTAGCCAGCCACAGCTCAACCAAGACGCACTGTAGGCATTCCCAGTAGAAGCCTCTACACCTCAGCCCACAGCACACACCCAGTCTAGGAACCAAACCAGCTTAGCACACACAGCAATCCAGCATCAGCCTCTAACCAAGCACATGCAGCTTGTTCAGTAAAGCATATCTGCTGAAGTCAGCTGGATCACTATTTTGCTACCCTTAAGCCTGTGTGGCAAAAAGAACACAGATGTTAAGGCTCAGAAAACTGAAGTACTTTGTACAAAGTAAACATGGCAAAGCACTGCTACCTGGTTGTTTTAAAGGGGCTTCTCAGGACTTACCTGGTGCAGAAACCAAGATCTGGCATCGCGTAAGAATGGCCAGGAGGAAATCGTTGTGAGAGTGGACTGTGTAAAGACAGACAGTTCATTAGCAACACATCAGTGCCCAGAGGCACTGCCTCAAAACAATCTTAAAGTAGCTCCCAATGCCCTTCCAGTCACACATTGCCCACATGCTTAGTGACATAGGCACAACTCAGTGTAAGTTTTTTTGAGAGCTTTCTTCTACTAGACCCAGGAACTGCTACTACTATACTAAAAAAAAATGATAGTACACATGATATGAAAATAAATTTTGTCACTTCTCGGTGTGTAACCATGCAAATCCAGCCCTAAAGCATGCAACATGAAACACTGCGTGCATTCAGCCAGTCACAGAAGGATCAGTGTCCCTCCTGCCATGCAGACTTCTGGTAGCAGAGTTTTTGCTTTGCTAGGAAAGGACCATAAGAGCCAGTCCCAGAGAGGAAAAATTAAGTCAAAAAGGCTCCAGATAAATGCAGAGAGGTTACTGGAACACAAAGTAAGTAAATACGCATCAGAAAGAGCAAAGACAAAAGCCATAAGCAGGGTCAGAGGGTGAAAGGATGCTCTTTAGCTTTTGAACACAAGCACTAGCAGACTCCCTGCTCTTTCCCATAGAGATCACAAACATGGAGATCAGGAGCCCCAACAATAATCTCAGCAATGCCCACCACTGTTCACAGACCTACAGAGAGGCAACAAGAAGAGACTGCCACCCCAAAGAACATGAAAAGCACCTGCCTGCTGCAGAACTGCCTAGGTGAGTTTGGGGTTCCCTTCCCCACTTCAACCACACCAGTTCAATCCCAGCCACAGGAAGAGCACAGCAAGGAAGGGACTGGGTTTCTACAGTGACATAACAAGATGACTTTTTGATTGCTGGGACACCATATTTTACTGCATTCACACAAGACCAAATTGCCTGTCAGTGCCAAGGCCACAAAAGGACTTTCCCCAGCAGCTCAGGGCACCTCCCACCTAAGGCTACAGGAGCCACAGCTATTCTTATTTCCCTTACAGGAATTTCCCTGTCTGGGAAGCAGTGTGCAGCAAGGAGAAGCTCCTCCCAGGCCTGGCAAACCAGCATCAGAGCCACAGAAACACAAACACGAGATGGCTTTTTACCATTGTCTTGTGTGAGAAGCCTGCGCGCTTCCAGGTCAAACTCCTCCTTACTGATCTTCTGCTTGAACCAGAGCTTCAGATTGGCCCAGTACCTAGGGGAGAGCGGGAAAGCGAGAGACACCAAATAAAAAGCGCTGCTCCTAAACGCCCCGCTTCCCGACACCAGCACAGAGGGGTCCGGAGCCCAGGCCAGCGCTGTGGCTTCCGCACAGGCACGGCGCAAAAGCGCGCCCAGGCCCCACTGCCGCTCGGGCTCACCCTCCGGCCGGCTCCCCTCCTCCACCGCACTCACTGCTTCACGTTCTCGCCCAGCGCCTCGCTGAGGCTCTTCTTGGCAGCCTCCAGCTCGCTCACGTACGTCGCCATTACCGCCACTTCCCAAGACAGACACCACCCCCCTCAGCCACAGTGCGACGGCAGCCGTAAAGCACACCAGCCCGCGGCCCCCATGGCTAGAGGGGGCGGTGTCCCCGCGCATGCGCAAAGGCGGCAGCGCCGGTAGCCGCGGTGTAGCCATGCCGGGGCTGCTGCTGGGGGACGAGGCGCCCAACTTCGAGGCTGACACCACGCAGGGGCGAATCCGCTTCCACGACTTCCTGGGAGACTCGTGAGCATCGCAGGGAGGAGGATCGGGAACGAGGAGCCTCGGTGGGAGGGCGCCAGAGTAGGGGGTGACTGCGGGGCCGGCCCGCGGGAAAGGGGCCACTCACCCCG
This sequence comes from Psilopsiagon aymara, assembly GCA_024733675.1. Taxonomy (NCBI): domain Eukaryota; kingdom Metazoa; phylum Chordata; class Aves; order Psittaciformes; family Psittacidae; genus Psilopsiagon; species Psilopsiagon aymara. The sequence goes on along the minus strand of JANRGW010041438.1, from coordinate 12,673 downwards.
CCGCAGACTGGCGCAGGGTCCCGGGTGCCGGCGAGAGCGGGGGTTTTGTTTCCACATGGGCACGGCCGTTCATTGCCTGTCCCCGGGTGGGAGCCCTGGGGGGCTTTTCCCAGAAATGTTCGCTTTCCCCTCGTGGAGCCGCCTCTGTGTGTGACACGGGCCGGGGGCCGCGGTGTGCCAAGGGAGCGCGGTGACGAGGGGCGCGCAGGCCCCGCCGAGCCCCGGGAACCGCCTCTCCCCATCCTTCCTCGGACTGCGCAGCCGGAGGGCCGGCAGAGCTCACCACAGGCGAGCCGAGCCCAAGGAGAGCAGAGACGGGCTCTGAAAACCGCAGAGCCCGGACAAGGGCAAAGCCAGGCTTGCCAAGGCACAGATCAGTCCAGGGCAGCCCCAGAGATCAGTTCGCGTGTCACGTATGTCCCGTACGTCCCTGGAGAGTGAGCCTGGGCTTGTGAAGGTGTGTAATCGAGCAATAGCAAAGGGGTCTGGTCCTGTTGGAGCCACTTGTTGAAAGTGGAAAGCCAATTGCCTTTAGGCACTGTTTCCCTGTAAAATTTGTTGCTCCATTTCTGACTGGAGCAGGAGAGTGCTGGCACAGCACATTTAGGACTCACTTCCTGCAGTGCTTGGCAGGGTTGAATCGGTGTTTGAGTCCGCTTCTGTCAGTGTTGTGAGCTTGGGCAAATGGGGAGAAAAGAGCCCTCTTACTGAGAAAATAAGATGCAGGGCTTCTTAAAACTGTATGTTCCAGCCTGAGCACCCACATGATAGCTTTCTTGGGCAGCTGCTATCTGGGTTTTTGCTGTCTTTTTTTCAAGTAGTGCGCATACTGTATAAAGAGACTTTTAGCACCACTGGCTGGGTTGCTGCCCTGTAAGTTCTATTGGTGAGCCATCTGCAAGGTCCCTCACTGTATCCCCCCCAGCTCTGTTCCCAGTTCTCTAAGGCAGGACAGAGATGAGCTGTTCCCACAGTAGTCTTTGTACAGTACAATCTATACAGCTTTTTGTCTGTGGTACAGTCCAAAACAACATCTCTCCCTAACGCCATCTCCTGCTCTCTTCTTTCAGATGGGGCATCCTCTTCTCCCACCCCCGGGACTTCACACCCGTCTGCACAACAGAGCTCGGCCGGGCGGCAAAGCTGGCCTCCGAGTTCAGCAAGCGCAACGTGAAGATGATCGCCCTCTCAGTTGACAGCGTCCAAGATCACATGTGCTGGAGCAAGGTATGGGGAGTGAGGAGGCACAAGGGGAGCTTGCACTACTGCCTTTGCTCTGAAGGCCAGAGGAAGAGTCCACACAGAACAAAGCACAGGCTCAGGATTACATATCTCAAATCCCAGAGCATGTAGGATAGGAGTGGCTAAAATTCAGAGCAGGAATAGGAAGGTCTGCTCCATTTTCTTGGAGCACTCCACAAAGCCCAGGGCACTCTAGATACTAACACTTTGAAATAAGAAGAAAAGAGTACTACTGCTCTCCCATCAACACCTGAAAGAGTAAAACCAAAGTGAAGGTGGTGCCAAAACTTGAAGGAAGGCAGTCTCTCCATTAACCCTCAAAAAATTCTGTAATAAAACAGGAAAGGAAAGGAGGCATCAGAAGTGAACAGGCAGTCTTCAAAGGGTACAGTTCATGGCCAAACACAGAAAAGAAAACAGAGAACAAAGAGGGACATGTGAAACTTAAAACCACAAGTAGGAGAACATTAAATATAAAACCACCATAAAAGGAGTATATAAAAAGATGGGAATGAAATAGCTTGCTGAAAGAACATAAAAGAAACTAATTAAAAACTTCAGCTGCAGCCTCAGCAGTGGTGCACTGCCAGGGAGTAAAATTCCAGGGCTCATAGGTGGCAGGGGTGTAAAATGAGCATTTCAGACGGATATGGCCAGAGGATAGAAATCCATGGGTGAATTACCTGCTTTTTACTTTGCTGTTAACATTGAGAACATTTTCACATTTTCCAGGAGTAAGACATGCATGCAATAAGAGGTAATAAAAGTGAGAAATATCCACACTCCAACATTGTTTCATTACTGATTGGCTTTAGAAATTACTTAATTGCCTTTTTGCTTAAATTGACCTTCTTTCTTGAGAGGTGTATGGCTAATGTCCCTCCAGGCTCCAGAATGACCTGGGAAAACTGGCGTACAAATCCCACTCCAGTAAATGAGATTTCCATGCTGGTCAAACTGGCTGAAACCACCAGTCAAATTAGCAGATAACATCCCATTAAATATAGCAGAAAGTCTGTGCTTTTGTAAGGGAGTCCCATCTCATGGCTGGCTAAAGCCATGTGAAGTTATTGCTGATTTTTACGAAGTCTTAAAATTTCCAAGAAGCTTTCAACAAAAGCAGCTTTGTGAAGGGCAGGCTCTTTTCTGCAGGGAGACAGGACAAGGTAGTAAGTTGTTTCAAAGGAGGGAAGCAGTCAGCTCCCTCAAGGGTCTGCAGGGATGCTTGGGGTTCAGCACACTCAAGTGATCTGGAAAAGATACGAACATATGAACAATGAGCTGACTTTGCTGACATTATGGAATTATTTAGCACAACCTCAAGGCAAAATCAGAAGTTGCAGAACAGTCACTTGCACTAACTAATGGGAGGCAGAATTTAGAAATCTTTAGAAAACCTTCCAGAACAAGCACAGAGAAAGGCAAAGGGCAGCAGTCCAAGCTGCAATGAGCTTTCTGTCAGGCTGGGAGGGGCCTTACAGGCAATGGTCTGGAAATGTCGTCTCAGAACCTGTCAAAAAGCGTGGAGGTCCACCAGAGCAAAAGACCCAGCTGGTGAGGACAAATCTGTAGCAGAATGGAGCCTTCCATGCAGTCTGTGTTTGAAATAATCCATCTTGCAGGCTACAGGAGAGCAAGAAAAGCTGCAGAGCGGGAACAAAGCTGCCTGCAGATTTGTGCAGGTCTGCTTCATTGCAGAGCAACTAGGGCTGCTTAGCCTGGGAGCAGGAGAATGTGTCAGGCTGCGACACTAGCAGTATGGGGAGCATGGAGGAGCAGTGAACCTCCCTGCTTGCTTCATGGAGGGTATAAGAGAGGACAGGAATGTGATTGCTCTGCTCTTAGACCTTGCCTATACTCATTATCCTTTTTCTTTTGTCCTTGACAAAGCTTAAAAGAATGTCAGATAACATGGAGAGCTAAAAAGGGAAGGCAAGTGTTTGGGCCTACCACAAGGCTGAAACTGGGAGCAGTGCCCTAAGGGTTCTCCTGCCCAGCCACAGGTTAAAAAAGAGCTTAACAGACATACAGAGCCTTGGCAGAACCTGACTTCATTAAATGCTAGACTGAAATTTAGAAACTGCAGTTTCCTTCACTAGATCTTAGGGGTGAGCAAAACTTCAGGCAGGCCTCGCTGTGCAGCGTTCCTTTACATACCTGTGCTTTCTTTTTTGATGAAGCTTCTAGCAGTAGTGAGAGCATGAAGCTGTTTTTATCTGGGGCACAGCCTGTGAGGAAGAAAGTGGGCGGGATAGATGGCTGAAATTCTGCATGAAACAACAAAGAAACTTCTGCTTGCTTTGCTGCCAAGTATCAGTGGGCAGATGGGACCTGAAAGGTGAGGCCAGAGTATACCAAATAATTCTCATGTCACTGCTGAGCTCTGCTTTCCCAGTCAAAGATGTCACTGCTGTTCTTAGGCATCTCTAGCCAAGACCCAGAGGCCAGGACTCAGAGCAAACCTGTACCTCAGCCAGGGTTTGGTCCTGCTCTCCTGCCTCCCCAAGTCTGTGCAGTGCTTCTCCAAGGGTTGGCTGAATGCATGAGCTCCGTAAGCAGCATTGACTGGCATGTGCTGTGCATGTCAGAGGAAGCTTCGATGTGCTATTTGGCTACTGATGCCTTCACCTTGGTGAGTCAAGAGTGAATAAATCACTGCAGTGATGTCTGGTTTCAGCGTGGATGCTGGAAAGAAAATAATTTGCAGGGGAGTAAGCGAGTCTTGGGTTTCTTATTGCAAAATAGGGTGGGGTTTGTTAGGCTGTTTTGTACAGAGAGCCCCAGGTCATGAAATTATATGCATTTTGGAACAAGTTACAGTACATAGGATTCAGATATTGCTTCTCAGAAACTCTCTTCATCTTCCAGCCCCCATTCTGAAGAGAGGAGGGGGGCATGTCACTGTCTGACCTTTATCTACAGCCTCCTGTGACACTGTGGGGCATTTCACCTGGGCTGTCCTCTCCAGCTTTGCTTTCCTTCCATACTCTGCTTCTGGTAAGGTTTGCCAGGGGCAGCATTACAGCCCCTTCTGCCTGCTGTTGCTGCCTCTGCCATGCCAAGCAGCAGTGGACAGTGCCAAGGAACATCATTTCCAACCCTGCCGTCCTTGAGTTCCCTCTAAGCAGGACCCAGCCTTTTCCCCCACGTTCAAAGCCTGGGGAAGGCAGGGGGATTTGTACATTCGAATTACCAGCTCAGCTGATAATGCACCACAGTGGTGCATGGGAAGCTTGTGTCAATGCTGGAGTCAGTTTTGTCTCCTTGTAGCATAAAGAGAAGAGAGGGAATGGGCAGCTCTCTTCTGGGGCAGAAACTGCAGATTAAACTTACTTTAATGTTGGCAGCTGATCTGCTTGTGCTGCCTTGAGCAGGGTCTTCCCAGCCCTACTGTGGCTCAGCATGACCTGTATGGCTGGCACTGCAAACTACAAGGGTAGCTCAACTGCTTTGGCCAAGTCCAGAGCTGATTCAGGGATGCTCAAAATACAGTTTCACTGTGAAGCAGGTCAGGTTTGGACTAGCACAGGGAACAACCTCATAAACTATGGTCACATTTGGACTAGCACAGGGAACAACCTCATCAACTATGGTCACGTTTGGACTTGCACAGGTAGCAACCTCATAAACTATGTTCACAAGGGAGAGCCTGCAAAGATGTGGAAGAGGATTGTTTTCTGTCCCAGCCATGGTTCACCTGCACGCAGACTTTCACTCTGTTTTCAGAAGTGTTTGTTTAAGCAAGCTAGGTGTGACTTGCTCTGTGGAACTAGTTCCTCACACAAAACCTGTGAAATGTTCAGAACATTACCTTTGTTAGCTTTACAGTTGCTGGTTTGGTCTGTCACTAGGGAAACTGTACCTTAAGAGCACAGTCCAGTTCAGATGTGACACCAACACATCTGTCAGTAGTGCTAGATTACTTACTCAGAGAGGGTCGGAAGAGGAGCACCTCTGTTCTCAGAGAAAGGTGGTTAAATCTCCCTGTGTCACTAGCATGGGCAGGACTTCCCTATTTCTCCATACCCACTGCCTGGGCAAAATAGCTGGTCCACAGACACTTCCAGAGGTGAGCCACAGGGTGTGAGCATAGACAGCCTAACAGCTAACCTCTAAGAATGGGGCAGAGTGCAGCCTCGCATGCAGGTTTCTGGTTTGTCACCTGGTTTCTGGAAGCAGAGAAACTTCATGGAAGGCTGTCTGCCCAGCCTGCAAGTAAGGGGCCAAGTAAGTCACAAGCTTTGGGCCAAATAAGTCACAAGGTCCTGTAGGGCAGCTGCTGAACACATTTCTGCATGGCCCCTTGCAGGAGCTTGCCCCCCACACATAAAGCCTGTGTAGAGAACTCCCTGTCTGGCCTCTGCCTCGTGTGGTGGTACCCACAACAATGAGCACGAGCATGGCAATGGTTTTATCTCTGCAGGACATCAATGCGTACAATGGGGGACAACCCGAAGAGAAACTCCCCTTCCCCATCATTGCTGATGCAAACCGGGAGCTTGCTGTCAAGCTGGGCATGCTGGACCCAGATGAACGGGACAAGGACGGCATACCCCTGACTGCTCGCGTGGTGAGTACCTGGAGCACCTACTGCCTTCCCAGCGGTAGGCTTCACTTCTTGTCCTGCCCTGTGTCTGTAGGGCTGGGTTTGAAAATGGGAGCAGCTTACGAGGATGGGCATGATCATCCTCAAGAGCTAGGTTGATTTCCTTGGGCTAGATCCATGGGTTGTGCTGCAGGGAGGGGCTGGTGTAGCGCTGGCCTGCTGGCAGCAGCTCCATCCATCAGCTCATCCTGGCTGTGCCTGTCCTAACACAGAGGGGACAAAAGAGCTCGATCTACTGGACTCCTGTGCTTGCATTAGAAAGGCACAGGTCAAGGGGAAGAAACATTTCAAGTAGCAAACCAATCTGGCATTAGATACAGGAGCACTCAGAGCATACAGTGTGTTCCCTGGGAATCACTTGTTGCTCTACATACCCACCATGGCATCTCTGCTGTCCCAACACCTTCGATCAAGTATACCACCTTCCAGGAAAGGGAGGAGCAGCAAGGTTGAGCAGATCAGATGCAGCAGACCAGCTTTATTTTACCCAGGCCCTTGATCCTGTCTCTCTGCACTCAGGTGTTTGTTTTTGGCCCGGATAAGAAGCTGAAACTCTCCATACTGTATCCAGCCACCACTGGGAGAAACTTTGATGAGATCCTGAGAGTGGTGGACTCTCTGCAGCTGACGGCATACAAGAAAGTCGCTACCCCTGTGGACTGGAAGGTGAGGAAGGGTGCAACGCCCACAGCTGTCTGCTGAAAACATGCATTGAAATGGCAACCAGCCTCCTTTGGAGGGGGACTCACAGGGTGGGGAAAGCTGATGAGGTCGTGGGATATGGGTTGCTGCAGTCTGGAATCAGCCTTAAGAACTTCCCTTCCCAGCCCTCAGTGCCCAGTGCCAGCAAATACCCAGCTTGGTCTTTCTTGCTGTCAGTACTTGAGCTTTGTGCCAAGGCAGGTCCTGCACTTTGATAAGGAAGGGCATTACCAGGTGTCAGCGTGCCCAAGTCTGCTCAAAGCCAGCACAGCAGCAGGCATGGGGCACCCTTCCCAGCCCCACACCATTCTCTCCTTCCTTTGAGCCAGGAAGGGCCAGTGTGGGCACAGCCCCAATTTACACAGCCCCATGTACACAGTAGAGACTTACCCTCATGGAAGATTACTAGTTGAAGCTGTTTAATTGTGGTCCTTTCTGCATCTCAAGAGATACAAGTTACCCTCTTCTTACTCCCTGTTCCAGTGGAGTGCTGCGGGATCCCATAGGCAGGGCTGGCAGAAGTAACATTTCTCCCTTCTGACATCACCATACCTCCTGGTGTAGCTCCCACTCAGTCCTCACTGCCAGCTCCAGGCAGAGCTGCAGGGGATATGCCTGGGGCACTGGGGCTGAGTGTTCCTGGGGAAGCAGAGACGTGCCAGCTCTATCCAGGCCTGCCAGCTCCTCTGCTGCTCTCACAGTTCCCATTTGCTCCCCAGCCTGGTGACAGTGTCATGGTTGTGCCCACCTTACCTGATGAGGAAGCCAAGAAGCTCTTTCCCAAAGGAGTCTTCACGAAGGACCTCCCATCGGGCAAGAAGTACCTGCGTTACACCCCACAGCCGGAGTGAGCAGGTCTGACCAACCATCCTGCACATCGTTTGGCATCAGGAGCCTTTCCTTGTGCCCAGCTCCTGCCTCCCTAACATTGTGCAACCAGCAGCCTCGTACTGTTACACTGATGATGCATTGCAATACTAAACCAGTCCTCCCCATCCCTTTCACCTTCCACATCTTCTCAAAACTAAAACCCCAAGTGTTTTCTTGCCTTGAATCAGCCCCACAAGGAAGAGGTTAGGAGACAGTGGGAGCTCCGGGGCTTGTGATGTGGAGTCTCCTGTTCAGAACCAGCTGAGCTTTTCCTGGAGGCACAGTAAGAAGCGTGGTGTCAGCAGCCAGGCCCCAGAGGGGTGTTCTGCTCAGTTCACACACCTCACATTAGGTAGTTTTTGGGGGTTTCAAACTGCTGCGTGCCTTTCAGAGCAGCTGTCACTAACACATTAACACCTTCATCTGGTCCTGTGCATAGGGGAGGAGCTGCAGCGCCAAATCTCTCACTTCTTACTGCTTTCTCGTATCTTGCTGGAAGTTGTTTTCAGGTTTTAGGGAAGAGGGAATAGCACAAATAAACTGATCTTCAGTATTACCTGCAGTATCCTCTGTCTGCCTCTGCTGGCATCCATGGCACCCTGCACCACCTACTTTGTTCCCTTGTGGCCATGCCACTGGGATGTTTGCCCATGTTCCTGGGTGGGTGGCAGTGGCACAGACTGACCTTGTTCTTGCTCTGTAAATGACGTGCTTGGGAAACACAGGTTTTCCCAGGACAGTCTGAGACAAGGCAGGGAGCCCAGGGCAGTTGGCTCAGAGATGGGAAGGAGGCAATACCTGCTCCAGGAACGTGCCTCGGCCTAGCCTGTGTAAGAAGCTGGTGGGGGTATCCTGTGCTGCTTCCAGGGCGTGAGCAGGCATGATACAAGCCCTGCTCTTCCATACCTGCATCTCAGGGATTTGTGAAGAGATGAGCAATGCCTTACTAGAACACCAGAGAAGAAACCTGCTCACTGAATAGCACATAGGCTGTCTGCCAGCATCTCTTGGTGCCCAGCACACTGTTAAAGAAACTGGCTGGCTCAGGGCATGAAGTTACCCCACAGCAAGTGGGGACTTGTAGGGTTGATGCTCATGGTCAGCAGCACACTGGATGCAATGAGATACCCTCCAGCATTCTGCAGACCCTAATCCTGGGGCAGCACCTGGGATGTGGCCCGTCAGTCCTTGGGAAACATCAGAGCCACCAGCTTCTGCCAGCCATCACTGTCCTTCATACCTGCATGCAGGCCAGGCCACTCTGAGCACATCCTTCCCCAAACATGGCTGCATTTTAGAGAGCTCCCCGTTCCATTACTAAAAAGAAGTGGTTATATTAATATTTAATTACCTTCAGGAACTATACAGTGAAGATTGGTATTTTTCCCCAAATAACTTTAAAATGAACCTTCATTAGGAAATTCTGCATTATCTCTATATATTATTTTTACTAGAAGATAACACATGGATTGAATTTTGCTCCCCCTCTTGCACTGTGCAAAAACTGAGAGGGGGAACTGCAATTTAAGGGGGAAACATCTCTCTTCTGTGTAGTTTTCAGCCTTATCGAGCTTGGCAGCTTCGCTAGTTCCCCACAGCTGAGCTGTATGAGCTCCCCATGCCTTGCTGTTCCCTCAGCACACAGTCCTCCTCTTGATCTGGTTTCCTAAGGGAAAAGGGGCTGCCTGCTTCCTGCCCCGAGCTCTCCAGCATCCTGCCCAACTTTCTGGAAGCTTGAGGACACAGCCCCACAGCAAGCTTTGTGCAAACAGGCTGCTCTGAGCATCCACTGGGAAGGGGTGCTGCAGAGCACAACCTCTCTGGGACACCAGGGAAGCCACCTGCAAGTCAGGACAAGGGGGAATGAGTCCTGCACTGTGATAAGGAAGGCCATTACCATACCATACCCAGGGGATTAAAGCTGGTGGGGGCAGACACTGGTCCCAGGGGTGAGGCAGCCCATGAATTCTTGCCTGCTCCCCCATGCTACCGTGCCCGCAGAGCTGCAAGCCAGCCAGATGGACTCAAGCAAACACAGGGTGTGGTTCCAGTACAGCTCAAGTGTTTTTTTTTTTTTTTAATCCCAGAGAAGTAAAATGCAACATTTGAGTTGGTAATAACATCCAGAGACAGAAGTCCAAGCCCCCTACTCAGTAAAGTCATTTGTGTTTAAGGCACTCTGCAAAACCAGCTTTCTTCTTCCGATTTTCCCCACATGGCAGCAGAATACCTGGTTTGGTCTTTTCTCCATAGTGACATCCACACGTCCTGGCTTTTCTCACCATCTCCTGGAATGGCAACAGCAAATCCAGCAGGAGCCATCAGAGAAACACCAGGAGGCTGGATCAGCGAATACAGATGGGCATGGGAAGGAGCACAGTGCCCAGAGAGGGGGCACGGGGCTTTGAGCTTCTGCAGGAAAGGGACAGGCACTGCATGTCCTCCCTGCAAGCACCGATGTGATTCCCTTCCTTTTCTCCCCTGGCTCCAAAAGGAAATGGGAGTTGGGGGGGCCCTCAACCATCCTTCCCCAGCAGTGCTCCCAAACATGCAGCAGCACCCCAAAATGCAGGGAGCTGGGGGGGGAACCCAGCTGCCCCCACCGTGCAGCAGAAATGACAATCCCCCCCCAACTTCCAGCCATTAATAAATAACAATAAATAACTTAAACCTCAATTAAATAAATAAATAGATAGGTAGATAGCTATATAAATAAATAAGTGACCCAAGGACAGGATGGAGGTGAAGGGGCACCCCGAGGCTCAGGGCAAGTGGAACGTGCAGGTGGGCATTTCCATGACCTGCTCCTCCCTGAGATAACGGGGTGCTACTGCAAAAGGGGGGTGCAGGGAAGGCATCCCATGGTGCTGTTGGGCAACTGAACCCAGGGTTCTGGGTACTCATCCCTGGCATGGGCTCTGCAGCCAGGGCTCCAGGTCCCCATCAGTACAGCTGCAGGCCACAGGGATGTTAGCAAAACCCTGACTCACACACTGGAGCTCTTCCCTGTCACCTCCCTCCCTCTCCTCCCCTTCACTCAAGCACAGAGCCCTGTGCCCGGGCTCCACCAGTGTGTGCTACTGAGCTCACCCGGCACCTCCAGCCAAGGTGAACACGCACTTTTCTGAACATGCAAACTGCATGTTTCTGCACACTACTTTTGTAAGGTTTTTTTTTTCCTTTTGAACAGGGAAATGCCCATGTAGACAGCCCACACATCAAACTGAGTGAAGTGCATCAGAGTTAAGTGCATCAAATCCAGCCATCAGAGGAGCAGACATGGCAGCCCAGCAGAAGCCCAGAGGGGTGAGCACAGGCATGGCCCGGGGGCTCATCCAGAGCCTGCCTGCAGGCTGGGGCAGCCCTGGGAGCTCAGGCACAAGGCGATGGCCAGGCACGGAGCCCAACACCAGCACCAGGCAGCACCAAGCACCTCCCTGGGGACATTGCAGACATACATGGGCAGAAATGGCAGACACTGCTGTCCCAGTGTGGCAGCAGATGATGCACAGAGGCTCTGGCCAGCCAGCACATCCCAATGAATTCAGCAGCATCCCTCATCAGCATCCTCGCTTTCACAGCCAGCAGGCACCATGGTGCTGCCACAGCATCTCCCCAGGCTGACGGCTGTATGCAGCCCCTGAGTTCCCACCTGTTGGGGAACCCCTTCCACTGGCTTTTTAGCTCTAATGCTGTCAAGAGATGTTTCTGTCCCACTGGGTCAAAAATACACATCTGCCTTATTTCAAACCAAAAGGTACTTATCCCTCCTCTTTTCTCAAAGACTAAAGAAAATTGTGTTTTAAGTTTCTAACCCTTCTCCACACATGCTTTTTGAGAAACAAAACATCAGTGACAGCAAAAGCCACCATCAATCCCATATCAGAACAAAACCATGGGCAGAGTCTCATAAGAGTGGGACATCTTCCCACACTGGCAGGCTCCCAGTGAAACTTTTGCTCCAGAAAACAAGCAAACCAAGACTCAGAGCCCCCTCTCCCTCCAAACCTTTCTCACCACAAGGCTATAGCCCCAGCAAAATCCAGGTGTAGGCACCAAAAGCAGCAGGTTCCCAGCCCATAGTGAGGCCATGCGGGAGGAGTAGGACCACTGGCCTCAGCATGGGAAACTGTGCGTCAAGGCGTCAAAACGCAGTACTCCCAAAGGGAAAAATAAATAAGAATCCAATCAGCAGCAAACACTACTGAGAATAATAAACAGCACAGGGATTTCACAAGGATTTTTGGTCTAAGATGCCTGGGGAGCTCCTTTGCTGAAAGGGACCAGGGTGCACATCCTGCCCTGGAAAAGCACAAGACATGGCTGAAGCTCTGCAGAGCGATGCCACAGAGATGTGCCAGCACACCACAGGAAGCAAAGCAATGCTGAGGGCAGTGCTAATACCACACGAAAGGCTTTGCATGGAAGTGCTGAACACAGTGACCCTCCCCAGGTTCTCCTGGCAGTGAGGCAGAAGATGAAATCCTCCCAGTGGGAATTATCCACATCCCCAGGGCAGGGCAAACCTCCCATGGCGTGGAGGCCATGAGCTGGAGGAGCCACAGGGCTCATGCTGGGGCAGAGGACGGAGCAGAGAAAGCAGCAAAAGTCATAACCATCTGCCCAGGAGCAATCGGGCACCTGGGGCACAGGCAGGGCCAGCCATGGCTTATGCCTCTGCTGCATCTTCAGGGCAAAGTACTGGGAGTTGCAGGTCGCAGCCCACAGCACCACACCAGCCCAGAGGACGTCAGTCATCCAGACAGTGAGGGGCAATGAGAAAGACAAATAAAACCCCATTACCCTCCAAGCACCTGCAGCAGGAAGAGGCAATGCCCAGGCAGAATGCTCACCCCCCTTCCCAGGCAAACCCAGGCCTGCCTTGCACAGCCTCTGCTCACCTCACTGCCTCCAACCCATGGAAAGGAGACCTCCATCCCTGCAGGGCCTGGGGAGTTACTGTAAGGCATGCCATCCTCTCCATCAGCATCCCTGCCAGTAGCCAGCCTGCGCTACAGGTGGCTGAGAAGGAGAGTCTCCATATGAGCCAGCATTTGTATGAAAAATGAGCAAGCACCCAACTTCTTGCAAAGGACTTGGGTCTGCAGTGGAAGTAAGTCCCAGGGCACCTCCAAGGTGGTCTGGGCACCCCACACACAGTCAAGTGAGTACCTGGGCAGGGTGAATGGGCACTGCTCCCGATTTCTCAGCTGAAAATCGATTTTGCTCCTGTAAGAGAAAGGTCAGCAGGAT
>JANRGW010041437.1:0-18538 GCA_024733675.1 Psilopsiagon aymara | reverse complement strand
TGTTCAAGGCCAGGCTGGACAGAGCCTTGGGTGGCATGGTTTAGTGGGAGGTGTCCCTGCCCATGGCAGGGGGTTGGAACTGAATGATCTTAAGGTCCTTTCCAACCCCTAACTATCCTATGATTCCATGATTTTGAGAATTACTTAAGAATTTGGGTAAAGAACTGAAACACTTTTGCTGTTTTGGCTTTTTGTAAGGGTTTGTTTTCATATGTACTGCAAAAAGTTTAGAAAGTGTTTTCTAGTAACCAAACAATGATAACTCAAAAAAAGACATAGCAAAACAAGAAAAACCATAAGCAATCATCTGTTTCACTTCGAAGGTCTTTTCTATGCTGTTTATAGGAAGCCTTGATTCTGCCAACAACTCATAAAAATGCTTTTTCGTTCCCCGAGATGTGCAAGTGCCTGTCAAAATACAAACACTTGTTTGCTAAATTAGGACACACAGAATTAGCCATTTTGGTTTCCTCTTTATTTTGGATACTAAACTTTCAAATTATATGTGTAAGGCATGAAATTATATACACAAGGAACTGGCTGATTTTTGTGTTGAATTAATTACCTACTAAAAAAACCTCAGCTCCAGAAATCCTTCTTATTTTCACTGGTCTTCAGGGCTGGCTGCACATCCCCACAGCAGGCAGAAGGAGCAGCATGGTAGCCTGCTGTGTTGCAGCTTTGCTTTTGCTCTGCAACTCTTTTAGCTTAATACATACATAGAGATCTATTATCACATTCTTTTAAAACTAGCTTTATCCTTATAAAGGTTCTATTTCTCCCCATGTAGGGGGGACAATGATGAGAAAATGCTACTAAGACCTCTTTCTGCTATACAAGAAGTGTCGCTCTTGAATGGTATAGACACAGGCATGTCAAATGTAACCTCCACATGAAGACTGCACAGCTGAAAGTGGGGCTGTAGTAGTAAAGAGACTGTAAGTAATCTGAATCCTTACCCTGCCTTAAACTGAACAGGCATGTATTCTGTGACTGAGCTTTCAATGGGACATTGCTACAGGTTTGGCTCAGGCCAGCTCTGCCTTGCAATGGTATGGGAAACTCCTGCAGAATTGTTAACCATCAGCTCTCAGTGTTCTCCCCTCATGTCTCCTAAACATGTAATTATGTCACGCAGCCTTCAGCTTTATGAAGTCCTTGGTATGTGACTCAGAGGTCACAAAGGCTAGGCAGTGCTGACCCCACTCAAAGAGGTGAAGTTGCAGAAATACATTTACTGAACCTCATGTCTTTTTACAGACAGTAGGTATGTTCTTATTGCACTTGGTGGTCTGCCTGCAACTCACATAGGTATGAGTGGGGTAGCTTTAAAACAGGTTGGACCCAGAGCAGCTGTAAAAACCTGGGGATCCAGGTGTGTCCCGAGTAGTTAGTCTGGGCTGAGGTCCTGAGAATAACTGAAAATGGTTGGTGCAGCTTGTTAGCAAAAGCATTTGAGATACCCAGCTTTAAGATAGTTCAAGTATGTCTGTGTGAAAATCATGGCTGTGTAAACAAAACCCAGGACAAATATAATACCTGAGCGCTGTTCTTGATGGCTGAAACTTTGTGTTCTACGTTTCTTTGTCGTTCTGAAACCACAGAGTTCTGCAGAGACTTTTCCAGCGGCCCCTGGAACACATTGAACCAGATAATGGGTGGAGGAGTAATACTGACGAGTGACAGTAACTGTACAGCAAATCCTAGCATAAAGAGGGAATTCAGAAGCTGGTCTTCAACCAGCTGGAGACTGGTGTAAACAGACTAATCTGTTTAGTTCCACAGATTTGAAGAACATGCTGCTTTAACTTTGAAATCCAAAAGGTAAAAGGGTGTGGGTATACTGGAAACATTAAATATAGTCAATTAAAGAAACTGAAACATAGATGATAAGATTTCTTAAAAAGACCTGACACTCATATAAGAATACTTATTACATCCACAGGTGATTAAAAAGGATACATTTGACTAAAAAATTCTGGTTTTCAATCATGTAACAATTTCCCCGGATGGTTTTATGTTGCTTGAAGAAAAAACTTTAAAATTTTGTATAAAACCTATCAATGCCTTTGCAACATCAGATGGAATGTCTTTTACGTTGCATAATTAATCTGAACTGATGCACTGCATAATTTAAAATATACACATCTGTTTTGCAAAGAATAATCTCTTTAAAGCCTTTACCACAGATTAGACTCTTTGGAGATTACCAGTGACATAGAAGTCACTTATAGCAATGCCTGCAGCAGTAGAACCACTAATGAAGTACAAATATGAGTTTAAAGAGCAACCTTTGGCAACCCCCAGCACACACAAATCACTCTAGTGAAATGAAAGGACAGGATTTGGTCCTAAAAGCATGCAAGCAGATTAACATGGAGCAGATTAGTGAAATGTAATTCATTACCTGTACTGGCATGCTAGCTGCAGCCAGTATTCTTCTTTCTTCTCTTAAACAGTTTGAGATGATCACAGCTATATGCATGGGATTACCATGATATTTGCCCTGCAAGCACAGGTAAATACAGCTTTTTAAAATTCAGAATTCAAGGTGTCACTCTGAAATCACAATGTGCTTCAATGACTAGGAACTACGGCTTGGTTCAGGTGGAAAAGACTGTCCTACTGTTCTCAACTTTTGTTAGTGCTGGTTCAGCCTTGCAGTGCAGCATCAGTTGGTGCTGTTGCCATAAAACATTCTTAATAATGTTTTACAGAGATTATAAAGATAAAACTCCAATGTACATCATCTGAAGATCAAATTGCTGTGCTGCTAACACAGATATTTTAAAAGGGCTTTCCTGTCAGCCTATTCTGTGCACGATTTTATCATGTC
This sequence comes from Psilopsiagon aymara, assembly GCA_024733675.1. Lineage (NCBI taxonomy): Eukaryota > Metazoa > Chordata > Aves > Psittaciformes > Psittacidae > Psilopsiagon > Psilopsiagon aymara. The sequence goes on along the minus strand of JANRGW010041437.1, from coordinate 15,702 downwards.
TTCCATTGTCAATAGGATGTTGCTGTTGGCATGTAGCACTTCTGCCAACAAAAAATGGCAAGCATATCAATACGGTAACGACGCAAGCAGAAAAGCTTCCTCAGCATAAAGCAGAAGACTTCAATTTTAATGTGAACAATTTAGCCAGAGAACCAAAAAAAAAAAAGAATAATTTAGTCAGAGAACCAAAAAAAGCCTGTATTTTTACACCACCATAAACTAAGGCGTAGAATTGCTGATGCACTGAGGACTGCGCACAATTTGAACCAATACTGGTTTGTGCTGTATTTATCAAATTGGAATGACTGAGGACTCTCAAGCAGGTTCTTGCATGGTGATATATTCTTATAGCATTTCTCAATATTCTTCATGCCTTTTATTCAGTATTCACATATGCATTCAGATGCCCTTTCTTCAGTGCTCATACAGTTTTTAGCCATTCACTGAATTAATCTTTTCCAGTTTTGGACTTGTTCTATTTTCCTCTCTTTCTGATAAGTTTTTATTCTCATCATATTCTGCTTCCACTCAGAACTTGATTTATTTTTGCTTTCTCTGAATGTGACAAAATAAGTTTACATGTACTTGTATTGATGCTATATTTTTCTTTGGCATCTCGTACCAATTGTCGCACTAGAAACAAGGGTACGAATGCATCTGATAGAAATGTGAACGCATTGCCAACTACAATGATGACAGTGAACATGAATTTCTAACACTTTTTACTGGACAAACAGAACTGAGTCTTTTCCTGGATGCTTTTGTATGATATCTAAATAATCTGAAAGGCTTTTTCATAATATGTTTTGACTTAAATTATAAGGTAAAGAAATAGTATATTAAAAATGGTAATTTTAATCATGGAGACTTGATTTGAGCTGCATAGTGTTAAATACCATGCTGCTGGTTATCCCATGGCTCCAGGTAGAGACTAAGCTGAAAGGCATAGGACTTTTAAAACTAAATAATCAGTGTACAAAATGTTCCCTTGTAAAGAAGCTTTGACTGCTGTGGAATTGTTGCAATGAAACAGCGCTTTCATGTTTCAAGGCTTTCTGAAGTTTTCTCAAGACAAAGTACATTCCCTACAGTGCAACCACAGCTGTGCCTCCTCTGATCTCTTTAAAAGCAATGCAGGGTGGTGCTTACTCCACCAATCACCTGTCTCAGTTGCCCTGAGAACAGGAGTGATGGACTACACTGTGATTTTAGGACTTTCTCTGGAAAAAAGAAGCAGTGAGTAATAAATACTACACCAAGACAGGCAGTCTCAGATGCAACACTAAGCATGCCTTTGCTGGGCAGTGAGGGGGGACTTTGACATTAAGAATACACTGCTGATTTCCATGTCAGACAACAATGCCAAAGATCTGCTGTTACTCATTGCTCCCTGCCAGCTTCTTGGCTATAGGGGTAGTAATTATGTTCCCACTGCACACTTCCTTCAGCACAACTTAACTTCAGGTCCAGGAATATACCCATAGCCTGCTTTATTTATGTCAGCATGTAACTTTGGGAAGGGAACAGGAACGTGGGAGATGGCTATGCTTTTCCTGCAAAAGATTAAGAGCAGAGTGGAGCTTCATGTAGAAGTACGGTAAAGGTAGGGTCCAACAGCAACAGCAAGAGAAAAGTAACTGCTGCAAAGAATGATTATGCTCTTGGCTGTGCGGTGCCAGCCCTTGGTTGGTGTCTGTCTGGCTCCTTAACAAGCCAACCCAGATTGCTAACTGGGATGGAAGCCACTCGTGCTTTTTTGCTGAATGGGTTTTCTGCTCCTCAGTGAGCAAAGGATGAGGAGCTTGTCAAGGACTAGCACATGCGGAGTCAGCAGAGGTTTGCTGGGAGAGGGGAGAACAGGCCTGTCTCGTTTCTGCAGTCAGTTGTATCGCTAAGCCTGCTCCATCTGCACCTTGATGAGGGGAAAAAAAGTCACCTTTTTAATGAGGCTTGGGATGAAAGCTGTGGTGAGACATCTGGTGAAAATCCATGGATGTGCATATTAATTCTTCAGTTAACGTCTGTTCATTTCTGCTTGTCTGCTGGTAAAACAGGGTCTCACCTTCCACACAGATGGCTACTCTAGGAGGACTACACCTCACACTGGTACCTGCAGGCTATCTGAAGCTACAAAGCTTGAGAAGTGTTTAGTCCTGGCTTACCACTGCTCAACAGAATTCAAGCCCTCAAAGGACTGATGGTTGACTTTTGGTTTTACCCTGTGCCAAAAAGCAGTCAGCCCAAAGCTATTTACCAAAGTCAAGAAGAAATACAGATTCTCTCTTGGAGCAGAAAATGTGATTATGTAGAAAAGGCACTTAAATAAAACCTTCAAACAGTGGGGTGTTTTAAAATCCCCCCAAAAAATGCCAGGTATGTGGGACTTTCCTTGCATTTCCAGATACTGTTCATATGCAAAAACTCTTTTTTTTTTCTTTTGTTTCACTAAGAGAAAACCATCTGAACCCAGAGATGAAGTGAATATTCATTTGTTGTTTTTTTTTTCTTATTTCTCCTCTAACTTGTAAAGCTCTAATAACAACTTGTGCCCATAGTGATTCCCATACTTGTGCCTCTCCAGTGCTTGCTCAGCATGATTCAGTTTGAGCAGATAATCAAGCAGGTCAATAGAGAACTGCCACCTGCTTTCCTGAAGCAGAAGTCTCTCAGACTGGAATAATGGTGGACCTTATCAATAGCTTCATTTGCAATAATCTAGCAGTCAGATTGCAACTCCGTTATAAAAACTGATAAATAATTGCAATGTTAAATATGTCAATAGTTGTAACTTACTAAATTACAATACTTACTAAAAGTCACAGAAACTGATGTTTTAGACTCTGTCAAGTCACAATAACTGATGTTCTAGACTCTGTCAAAAGAATAATACTGAATTTCTTCCCCCCATGTTTTGTACTTCTCAAAGGTAATTACACTTCAGAACATGTCACTTGGTATTCCTTTATCTATCTTCTGCCAACTGCTGCTTTTCTGCACTTTCATTTTGTCTTTGGTGGAGGGCAGAACTTGTTCAATATGACCTTCACTTCTCAATTACTAACTGAAAATTATTTCTATCATTGAAAGAGTATAATTTGGAATATAAAGGAAATTTAACAATAAAAAAGCTTGGGATGCAGGAATCATAACTTAATGTGACGTGAGCACTGACAGCCAGGAAAGAAGGGAAGGGCATGAATTCTGTAGTTATGCAAAATTCTGTTAATAAGTTTACATATTTAGGCAGAAAACTTTTAACTGTTTTGATAAACGCCAATAAAGAGAAATTGAGGATTCACTTTTCATCTGAAGTTTCAATTGGAAACATCAGTCTTATCTGCTAACAAACATTACCGTAATTCTGTGGTTCTTAAGAAATTTTCTTTTTCCTCCCTTCAGTTTTCATGAGGTCTTTCATGAAAACAACAAACAGCAATGCTCTTATTTTGGACTTGCTTGTTCTCAGTAACTGCCAGCATGATGCTGAGTTCAAGCAACCAGGGAGGTTAAACTTTCATTCTGAACAGCTGAAAATTTTCTCTGAATGCTGCTGACATTTCCTTGGGAGAACACCTCCCTATCACCATGCAACATGCGCTCTCTCTACCCCAGAGACATCTGCCGCGGTAGTATCCTACTAGGTCGTGAAGAACAACAAAGAGGCATTTCTGCATAAAATAATGTATACATTGTAATGTGCTCGGTTTATACCCTTTAGCCAAATTTTATAGCAGCTTGAACTATTTGGAATATGTTAAGATGCTTTAAAGTAGAAGTATGTGCTGTGCAACCTTTAGAAAGTCAGTCAGGGGTTTACCTGGTTATCCCCTGCTTTTTAAGATGCCCTAAAAAGAACTTGAGTAGGTTTTAGTGCTTTCTAAGTCTGAAAAAACTCTTCAGAATTTGGTTATTTTTCCCCTGATTTTCTCTTTATTTGCCCCCCCTCCTTTTTTTTTAACCTGTGAAAAACATCAGCTGTATTTTTTTCTTGTTTCTGCTTGAGCCTTTTAATTGTATATAGTAAGAGCTTTACCTGGAGGCATGGAATTGTTAACTAGTACGAGCTGATGTATTTTTGTCAAAGTTGAACAAATACTTAAAGCAGGTGACAGAAGGGCGATGGCACACAGAGAGAGAGGAAACAGGATTACAAAGTCAAGCAAAACTACGTTTCCATCCCTGTGGCTCAGTTGTAATATGCTTATTATTTTACTAAGTCTGATACTCTGCATCTTTCTAGATAAGCAGATATTTCAACTTTCATGCAACTAAAAAGGGGGGGGGGAACCCTTTTATCTATTATTTTTGAAAGAAAAAACCTGCTATAGTTGGGTATCTCCAAGAAAAGCGTGGGTGATAAGACAAAACCATCCACCATCCACACTAATTTCTCATATTCACCATCAATATAACAAGCAACATTTTGCCTTGATTTACTTTCTACCTTTGTTTATGCATCCAGGCAGAAAGTCCGATGAAGACAGTAACAGAATACAAAGAGTCTGTCCTTGTGTTACCCTGATATAGGTAAAGTGCTTGGGAGTTTTTTGAAATCCTGTATTTAAACAGGATTAAATACTAAAAAATCTTTATTAAAGAGATTTAATTAAGATTTATGAACAGTAATACTCTTGCTAAAAGATCTTTTTCTACTAGAAAGATGACTGTTTTATCTAGGTCTTTAAGAGGAAGTACCTGTGACACTATCTGTTTAGACTGCTCTTGTTGACTTTTATTTTTAGATTTCCCCTTCCTCCTCTCAAAATACGTGAGAGAACTTAAAGGCATTAAACCTCATTGTTTTAGACAACTACTGTGATGTGTGGGAAGTCCTAACACATAGGTCTGTAGTGTTGTACTTTTGCTTTTTTGGTATCATACAATGCGTAATTTCCAAAAGTTCATACCTTTAGGGCATGTGCTATCAAATTGCAATAGGCAAAGGTATAAAAGCACAATGAATGAGCTGTGAAGACAGAGGTCTACTGCCCATCTCCCAGTTTGTCCCCAAATTCCACTGCTGAGTCCTTCCCAGCAGACACTAAACACAGTCAGGGAATAGTCTATACAAACAGCAGATTCTAAGCATAGGGTGAAACACAGCTATAGAAAATATATGCCTATAGGTCTCATCATCAGATAGCAGAGCTGCACTGCCAGGTGGATGAATAATGCAGTGATGCTTCTTATTTAAATGAGATTTGTGTCAGAATAAATAAAAGTAGAGTGTTTCCTATGAAAAAGCATAAAACAGCAGAAGAGACAGAAGACTGATTTCCCCCTCCCACTCCATCTTCTGGACACAAAGAGCTGGGTATTATTAACTAACCTCTCAGGCAGATGTTTGACTGCAACTGGGCCCTTAATACTCTACAATGAACAAAGCCCACAAGAGGTTGTTTAATTTGTCTGCTTGTGTTTTTACTTCTGATTTCAAAGTTTACACTTATTTGTTCTACAAAACCAAACCGAAATATTTATAAGCTGTTAGAGTTGTGTTCTTTACATAATAACTAGGAACTCAAATATACATTACTTTGAATAAGTAACTTTTTCTTTGGTCTTGTAGCAATAATTTTTACAAATCCTTACTAGCTGATGTGCAGTTTCCAGCCCGTGATGGCAAACAGCAGATGGCTTTAGCATAAGACTTCTGTATGGAGTTTCCCATCTGTAGGCCAGAATTTTTTGCAGTTTGGATGGTTAAACTGGAAAACTCACTGGGGGCAAGAAGCTAATACAAAAAATCAATCTGAATTGCATTAGACAACTGGTTCAAAACATTTCCTACTATAAGTTGTTGCTCTGTTGATCTGGCAGGTTACCTGAGCACCAAGTACATGTAAATAACATTTTGAAATGGATCTCCTGTGGTGTATTAGAAACTTTCTCGATTTTGTTCCATTCTCACCCTGTTGTAAGCTTTAACAGGAAACTGCGACTTAAACATCAGTGGCTGTTTCCATTCTTTGCCTCTGTTTCTCAGCACAGTGCTTATTAGAACTGTTTGTTAAGTACCAACTGGAATGTCCTCTTTCAGATCTAATGCTATTTTGTCCTTCTTTTTTTTTGTACTTAAATATTAGGATCCCTCATGCATGTACCTTTCCAGTACAGTGGTTTGTGTAAACAGTCACCTGAACTAAAAGCCTTTCTATGTTTGTTTCAGATCTATCTGGAGAAGCACAAAGATGGTCTGTTCTCATTTCAGATAGAAACAAGCTGGGGACTATAACTGGGAACCTGAAACAGAAACAGGAACACACTAGTGTGTTAATGTTTTAAATAACGTTGTTTAAAGTAAGGTGCTATTTGTTTGTATTACTTCGAAACAGGGTAAATTTTATCTAGAAAGAAGTGCCGTAATGTTAACATATGTTGATTAAGATAATGGAAGATACTTTCAGATGCTATTCAGGATCTTTCCATAAAAAGGTTAGGGCTGTATAGGAGAAAGAAATAAGACTAAAGTATTATTTCATAACTTCATAGTGTAACTATAGTGCTTCCAAAAGCTTGTTATGATATAACTGGTGGTGGGAACTGGCAAATTCAGTTATTCTGCCTCACTTTGTAAGGGAGAATAACCCCTCCCTTGTAAGCATACCCCGAGGTACTAATGGTGTGCATTCAGACCTGCTCACTCAGGCAGAATCCCTCTTGCCCTCCCTCCACTCATGCTAGGCTCTAGCAGGGCTGGTGAGTGGGTAAAGTTCACCAATACCTGAGAATCTGCTGTGAGTATTAAATGAATATCATGAATATACATCATTTACAGCAAATTGCTCCCAAGAGCACACAGTATACTCATTAACTCAGGCTTCAATAGTAAATGAGCAGAGCAGCCCTTCTTATTATTCCTGAAATCTGCTATTTCACTTTTATAAAAGAAGATTTATGTAATCAGATTTTCCCCTGAATACTGTAAGCAGTGATGTGACACGGATGCATGTTGCCATTAATGAGAAGGGATTGCTTTCAAAAGCTGTCTTGAGGCCAGAGTGTAAATGACAGCTTCGATTATGAGTAAGACGATTCTGGGAATTTCTTTTTCCTGCTGTCACTGTCATGCACCCATTGGGGTGTGCAGAACAGCCCATGGCTCTCCAGCTCCTGGGAGCTCACCTGAGCCCTCGCACAGGCCAGGCTGCTTTCCACAGAGCTACATCTTCTCTAGCAGGAACCTGCAGAGTGCTCCAGTTTTCCAGCTTGGAGTGTGAAGGAGGGAGAACATCCTCGAGGTGAATATCCTGGATTATACAGAGACGGACAGCCCACTAGCACTGATCCTAAATGGAGCGGTGGGACACAGGGGTCTGGTGACTATCTCTGATTCCCAGGTTACTCCAAGCCTCTCCTGGTACGCTGGCAGCCCAGCCACTCTCCCCTAACCGAAGATCTTGGTATGTCACTCAGGAAGACAGACATTGCCCATCTTACATGTGTGTCTCTATATGTCACCAGTTGTCCATCAGTGACAAATCGACCCCTGTATTGCACAGGGGCTTACATCAGGGACAGGTTAGCTGTCATTTAAAAACATTTGTTCTGAAAACTGAGATGTAGCTGTTCATGGGCTAAGGTTGAATGGTGTGTTGCAGCTGTAGTTTGGCTCCTAGAAGCGGTAGGCAGCTCATCTAAGCTTAACATTTGCCCTTCACGTTTTGTTGTCATGGCAACAGCACAAACCATTGCCTTGCACAGCACTAAGCTGCTTTGCTTTTCTCCATCTAGGTTTTAAGCAGGAGAAAGAACCATAGACGTAATTTCCTCCCTCTTTTCCTCACTGCCTCCAAACCTGCTCTCTCCTCATCCCTTTCCAGAACTGGTGCTAGGGGACAGGCAGGAGTTCCGTAGGAAGATGGCCAGAAAATTTAACCTTAGCCAGTGACCGTGCTGTACTGTTTCCCACTGAAGAGCACAGCAACAAAAGACTGCTTGCTATAAAAATGAATCCAATCTACTAACTAAAGAGGGAACAGTAAGAAGTAAATATGAAGGATTTTAACCTAAAATGCTGGCCCTGATTTTAACAGAATATGTGCATTTATACCAGATTAATGTCAGGAAGTAATGCTTCAATGAAAGCAAGACACAGAGAAGCAAATTACTGAGAGCTAGCAGTAACCTCAGCTGCTCAGCTAAGTTTCTCAGCACTGTTTTCAAGTTCTTGTAGCTTTGTCAAATTGCATGTCTCCTGGTCAGTGTTTCTTTTTGCCTCAAGATAATGTTAGAATGTCAGCAGCCTGAGCAGAAATGCCATGTTCCATAGTTACTCTTTAATGCTGAGAGAATAGGGATGGTCCCTGTGGTCTAAAAGCAAAAGATGCCAGGCAGAGTAGTCTTCCTGCTAAGACTTCTACTCTTTGCCCTTCACAACACCTAAAATTGCCCAAAGCTGTATTGCAAGTATGAGGAGGCAAGTTTTCACTTCTTCCATTACTTGCATCATTATTTTCATGGAGAAACTAAGATGTTTACGTAAAGATGCCTCAGGTGAAGTTCAGAACAGAACGATGTTTTCTCCACTTTATAACAGAAATTAATCCCAGAGAGGTCTTTCAAATGGGGTGTCCTTGGCTGTGGTGCTGGTAACTCATGGGCATAATTCTTTCCAGATTCAATAACAGCATCGGGAATGCTGTTTTTAATGAGTCCTTTGCTGCCAAGAAAACAGCTGTACAATCCATTTGTAAAGTGTGCACTGCTTCCTCTTCTAAGGCTGCTCTTAATAATCTAGCTATATTTCTAATTAAGCATTAGTCCCTCATTTTGCCTTTTGTAAAGAACTACAGGTTGTGTCTGAATGGCTTTTGTGCGTTCTCTGATTTTAATTATTGTATTATTGCTATTGTCATAGTATTTAAGAACCTATACCAGAGCTCAACATACTGCTCTGCAATAGTGATAAACACTGGATTCCAGCATTATCTAGTTTGACAAGTATTACTCAAAATGGTAACACAGTCGGGCTCAAAATAGCTAGCAAATATTGCACTCAGGTCACGTATTGAGGTGAAACAGCTCTGTGTGTGCGCGTGCACACTGTACATGTGTCTGTATGTCTGTGTGTGCTACAGAGGGGAAGGAAGAGGAGTGACCTGTGAAATTTCAAAGAAGTTCTTGTGCTAGGGAGAAGAGATAATGGTGGGCTCATGGTAATTCACCTTCAGAGAAAATCAAACCAATGCCGTTCGCAGAGCCACCAGAAAGGAAAAGATGGCCACAAATGCAGCTGTCTTCCTTTCTTAGGAACTCAGCCTTCCCTCCATCCAAGACAGTGAAATACCTCACTAGTTTTACAGTGTTCCCTTCCAGTCTCCCTTTCTCTAGATGGCATGTTGGGATGAAAGGGCCCATGGCACTGTATTGTGTGCATCAGTCACCTTTTAAAGGTGTGGTCTCATGAAACAGTCACAGAACAGCTCAAATTGCAAGAGCTGAGTATCTGCAAGTGAATCCAGCTGTGGGAGGGAGCCAAATGCCTGGTTCCAAATTCCCAGTTCCAGCAATAAAACACAATCAGTGATGCATTAAAAAAAAATGACATAATTTGCATACTCAAATTTGAGGACATTACAGCAGATACTGTCTCTATTATGTCATGTACAGTTCATACCTACTCCATTAATAATACTTGATAGCTAATAACAAGAATAGGATGTCAGCTGATTACAACCACTACAGCATTTTTTTCCTGATGTACTTCCCTAGCCAATAAAGAAATACTTTATAAACAGCTGAAGCCTAGAAGACTTCCTGTGCAGCTCTGTAGAGCACACAGCCCATACTGAAAATGCATTTATCATCTATGTTCTACAAATTAGAAATCATAACATAATATCTTACACAAAAATCAAAAATACCTGTGTCAGAGATGGCTGAAGACACAGTTATTTCTCTTATCTGAAAGTTCTAAGTTATTTGTCTTATCTAAAATAACAATAAAAAAACCCAATCTGGCCCTACTCCAGCTTATAGAAATTATTTGGAAATAAGAACAGACTGCAGGTGATAGCCTGAAAGGTCATAAGAAATCAGGAAAAGCTCTAATAGTGAAAGTGCTGTTCAGTATATGGTGGTTCGCACCCATATTTTGAAACTGAAGGACTAGATTTTTATCTAAATACAGGTTATCTCCTGTCTTGATCTAATGGAGGAAGGCCAACATATTAGTGATGGAGAGAGCTGTTGTATTATTTTGCTCTCAAGACTGAGATCTTTTTTAATAAGTGGTGTAATTCCAACATAATACATGTCCTCCCAGGAAGTTTATCACACTTTAGGTTGCAAAGCTACAGATCTGCACAACCCAAGGGAGCACCTTGCTGCCTGAGAAAGCTTGCTAAGTCAGGGCTTTGCTGTGCTACAGGGTGACAGAACACATTGGTGTACGTTGCAACTTGTGTGCCATTTCTTTCCAGAGCCGGGATAGAAATAGTTAACGAAATGGATTCAGGCATTATCACCCTGGTCCAACTTAAGCCCTGGGAACAATGAAGAAAACACAAGGGGCTATTGCCCTGGTCAGGCCAAAGCCTTGCGGACTGTAAAGAGAACAGTGAAGGGTAAAGATAGGTTAGAAAACCAAAGCAGACAGTTTGCAAGATAAAGCAGGATGTGCATCTCAAAGACAGACCAGACAATGTGAGTATTTGTAACCCTTAGTAGTTTTGCAAAATTGGGATGATAAGGAAGCAAAAGAGTGAAAAGTCACTGCTTAGCTACTAGTAGACTATAAAAGGGATGCGAGATGTGAAATAAAGGTCTTCAGATTTCACCAGAACTGGAGTCCAGCTTTGATATGCCTCATTAGGACACCCCATGTAGACCTTTTCTGTTGCTTTATCCAGAGAAGGAAAAGACTAGCTCTGTTGTATACTATAGCCGTACAGTTGTGATGGAGACACCCGAGTGTTTTGGCTTGTTCTGTACTCAGATCCTTGCCACCTGAGAAACCACTTAATCAGAAATCTCACTTAAAACTCCCCTTCTTTTGTTTTTCTGGAATACGCCTGCTTTGCATCACGCTCTTGAAGAAGCACAACACAATACAACTTCCAACCATGCCAGGACTTAAAGGAAATGGTTTTCATTCTGCCCATTTTCACACTGCCTATTATGTAAACTCTGCCATGTGTGCCCAAAGGCCTGATGACTTGTCTTGGTATGCCAAATTTCACAGGGCATGCAGAGCTGCCACTTCAAGCTTTAGTAAAAGTTCTAGAATAAAATAAATGGTATGAAGAGAGGAAGGAACAATGAGAGACCTTAATTTTGTGGAGCCGGTATGTAAATATATACCAGTCCTTTTGCTCGTGCAAATAATCATAAATGCACAAAGTTTTAAGTCAGGAATACACCAATGAAACTGCTTCAGTGCCCTGAAATGCTCTTTCTATGCTTATGCTGCTGTGGGAGGATACCTCTACTAAGGTGATACAGCTCTCTCTTGGCCCTACTGTGGTAAAGTGTGCCAAGACCATGCCAGAAATAACAGGATTAACCTTTGTTGCAGTTAGCTCCAGAAGCAGTTAAATAAATCTGGCATTTGAGCAGTATTGAAATCATGGACAGCGCTGCTACACAAACCAGAAAAAAAACCAAAAGCAACTTTAGTTTTAAGTTTCAGGAGACTGCTTGCATAACACCGGAAGAAAAAGTGGTAGCAATGGAAATACTGTCACATTTTTAAGACACCTCCATTAGGGATAAAGAATAGAAAGGCACAGAGCCATAAAGAAAACAAAACAACTGGTAAGGTTATGCTAAGATTTTCCAGACCAGTATATACATATCTCTCAAAGAAAATATTTTGCAAGCAATATAATTGTCATTTAAGTACTTATGGAAAACACCATCAAAGGAGAGAAAAAACCCCAAACTTTCATTAAGCTTAGATGAATATCTGTTTTATGCAGAAGACAGATAGATGTCAGGAAGTAAGTGACTAATGAAGTGGAACTCCGAGAATCTTTGCCTTAGATGAACAATTATTAGAGAAACATTCAGACAATCAAAATACATATCATTTTGCAGAAGCCTAACGGAAAATCTTTTGAGTTATTCATAACAAATAATCCTAGCTAAGCATAAACCAGCAAACATGCTAATGATTTACAGGGGTTCATTTTCCAGGCTGCTGCTTTAAGCCCCAGATATATGTTTTTATTCCATAGTTAAGTATCTGTGCCTGAAAGGTGGTAACTACATTGGTGATCAACATGAACATCCACAAGCACTGCAGAGTCTCACTGAAACAGACACACAGAGCTAAGAAGCCACAGCACCTGAAAATGAGCAGCATGCATTCAAATGAGAATTATTGTTCCACAAAGTAACAGCCAGTGGAATTATTATTTTGAATTATCTTGCTGAAGGTTTGGTCTTCCTATAGCTGCTGGGAGTCCATAGCAATCAGGACAGCTCTGAGCTGTGCACAGGAACAAACTGACAGAGGTTGGGCACTGCCTTTAGAAATTAGTGTGTAATTTGTCATCTGCAGTAATGACCCACCTGCAGCAGCTTCCTGATTCTTTTCAGGTTGTGTATTAAGAGAAGATTCTTCTCCTGTGAAACCCGGTCCAGCTGTTCGTCCACTTGTATCAGCAAATTCTGCAACAGGATCGTTGCCATTGCTTCATTGTTGGATGCAGCCTCCCTAGAGAATCAACAGTTGAGAACCACTCATGTTTAAAATGTCACTGAGTGTCAATCTATCTGTACAGAAAACTGTAATTTATTCAGAAATCTTGGCAGAAAAAGAAAGGCCTTAAATATATGGTGACTTGCATGTAGTTAGAGGTTTGTGAATGACTGACTTTATGATCTTTTTATTTGTATTCCTGTAGATACGCAGGTATAAAGACAGGGTGAGGATGTTCATAGCACAGCCTATGGAGTCAGCCAGAGGGGAGACAACCAGGGTTTTCTAGTCTGTGGCCCAGTGAATATTTAATCATTTTTAGCCCAATTCTCAGAGGACATGGGGCTTTATGCATGCTGTCCCTCTCCCTCTGCCAGTCACACAGATACCATTTCAAAGTTGAGACTGGGCTCGAAGTCCAAAAGATAGTATGTTCTTACAGATTTCATGTAAAACTGGCAGGTTGGTAGAGGACAGGAATCCAAATTAGTGCCTCCACTGAGGAAAATGGCAGTAATAACTTGCTGCAGGAGGCAACGGCCAGATGGCCAGTCAGCAGATATGGATCTTCACACCAGGCATCAGATGAGCCTTCGCCTGGCCAAAATATTTGGGAATACAGGAAGACTCTGCAGCTACTGGTGAAGGGTGTGTAGGGGACAAAGGACACAAACACACACAGAATCAGGCTTTACTGGTTCTGCTGTTTATGGAATATGAAAGGCAATAACATTAGTGAGCTAAATAAAGGAAGACAGACTTTGGATTGCATGGCATCCTTGTCCTTGGGATATTCTCTCTCCTTACTCCACAAATGGCAGATGTCTTCTTTTGAGATACGCATGCTAAATCTGTCGAGGAGATTTTAATATTTCCCATGTTTCTACAGCCCCATAAACACTGAGCTATAAACAGTAAGGAGACTATATTTGTTTCGGGATTTTTCTCCCTTTTTGCAATAGTTCTCCAACAGTCTTGTGGATTTAGCACGAAAAATTAAGATGCCTCTTCCTGGCATGACTAATACAAACTTTGTTTAGACATGTAGTTCAGAATTTTCTCAAGATAACTATCCAATGAGTTTGATGCAAATTTGTACATAAATTCATCTTCTAGAGAACAATTCTTGCAAAGGGCTGGCTTGTTCTCCAAGATTATATATCCAGCTTTCAGCAGAGACACGTGAGAAGTTCTGTGTTATAAGAGGTAAATATATAACATTTCCACTGAAAACTAACTGGAGTTGTTGTTTTTTTAATATGAAAAACCTGTAATGCCATTAATGTGCTAGACAATTTTTACTGGATTTTGTTTAGGATTAAGTTCAAATGAAACCTCACCTCCAGACATTCCTTAAATTTAAACCTTGAGAGTTCAATGGGCTAAATCCATTACTAGTGGAATACTATTCTTGGGGTGCAGAGGCCTGCACAGTTCACAAATAAGCACCCTAAAGTCTGGCAGATAATGAAAGAATTGGTCTTGACTGAAATCATATGAGAGGGAATAAACTGAATCCTACCAATCTTGGCTTTCTATCCATTGTGCTAGTAAGTGCCGGATTTCCATAGGGAAGTTATCATCATAGAACTGGTCTACCTGCTCCAAAAACTTTATTTCCAGTTGCTGAACTTGACTCCATTGGGACATACTGCAAAAGAGAAGATAAAACATCTTTGCCATTGAAATATGAATATGAATTAATAATCCAAAGTGCATTAATCACTTTCATGGTAGTTCTTGTTATATATTTTAATGTTTCTGTTTATTCTGTTTTTTGAAACAGACAGTACTTGAGTAAAGTTACTCAGTTAAGGGAAGAGGGAGAAAAGAGGGGAAAAAAGAGAGAGAAGAGGAAGTAATACCATTAAAAGAAGTTCTAGCTCTTACACTTGAATGGGCACCTCTACCAATTTCCTTTCTTAATGTGAATGTTTTGGGGTACTATATGATGCTGTTTGAGTACTATATGAGTACTGTTTGTTTTCCAATGTAAATTGTTTACCTAATTGTTTATCTTTTCCATTTTTAATTGCCACAGAATTCTGAGATTCGACATTACAGAATGGAAAAAAAAAAGGGAAACATAAAGTCATATGAAAACTATGAGAAAAGCAAGAGCAGCACTGTACTAAGTGTAGCATAAATAGCCCAATGACAGGCTCTGAAATTCTACTGGAAAAACTACCCCAAGCAAGTTTGGGCTGTTCACTGAGGTACTGGAGTTAGGAGATTGTTTGCTCCACGTATTAGCTGGGCTGAATTAAAACCTGCTTCTCTCCATGGAGTAAACAGATTGTTTTGGGTGAGCAGGCTCTCCACATAGACACCTCAGCCTGAATGACATCTCCACTTAGGAGGACATTACCTTTCCGGTACCTGTAATCTAGGGTTGCACCAGGTCACCCATCATTAATCCTACAGGCGAAGACACCGTTTGCACTGTGATTTTTTTCAATGCAGGAAAGACTAAAGATAACGCATTGCCTGAGGGCAGGCAACACCACGCTGTAATTCTAGATGTGGCATGCAGATAAAAAGTCAGAGCTGAGAACAGTCCATCGGGGATGAGCAGAGGAGGAGGATGCCCTAAGGCCTGTGCCCTGGGATCTCAGTCCTCCAGTGGGCTCTGCCCACCTGGACCACCATACCAGAGGTTGTACTCCCTTTTATTCGGGTGTTTGTGTTAACAAACTACACAGAATCCAGTTTGCACTGTAGCAGGTCAACATAGCATCATAGAATCATAGAATAGTTAGGGTTGGAAAGGACTTTAAGATCTTTTAGTTCCAATCTCCCTGCCATGGGCAGGGACACCTCACACTAAACCATGTCATCCAAGGCTCTGTCCAAACATATTACATCTGTTTGAACACTTCTCATAGGAATTTTTCTGGAGAAAAAAATGAAGAGATTTCATCAAAATTGACATTTTTATGGAAAGCTGACCTTTCCATAAACAGCTTTTCTATTTCCAACTCTGAATCATAGTTTCAGAATGTCAACAGTTTGAAGTAGAGAATACATCATTTTTAATGCTGTGGTCTTTCATTTTG
>JANRGW010041436.1:22828-48717 GCA_024733675.1 Psilopsiagon aymara | reverse complement strand
GGGGGAAGCGTTTTAGTTTGGGACTGTTCTTTTGGGTTGGGGGGGAGGGTTAAGGGTTATGGTAAAGGCTAAAAATAAACAAGGCTCTGAATGGAAAAAATCCAGCCTAAGTCTGATGTGGTGAAACTGAACGGCAACTCAGTGACATGTCTGATGGCAGAAGAGACACCGCCGCAGCCAACTTCTCAAATCAGACATTCCCAAGGGAGAGGGAAGGAAAAGAGGGGGCCATTGATTCGCTTTTAAATATGTGTTGCTCAGTACCGCTCTTGGCGTATGGGTGGGCTGGGGAGGTGGTCTTCAGCCTCTGCTGGAGGGAGAGGGGCAACTGATGTAAATGCATGGCTTATGTTACACACATGGAGAGGAGGAGAGAAGCGAGAGCACAGGAGAGCACATTACAGCCCATTGTAAAAGCACTGTTTATGAATTAGCTCCCAGCCGAAGGGTGGGCTCCTGGGGCTTTGTGGACATCCAGGGATAATGCCTGGGTCTGCTGGTGTCCACCGGAGCTGGGTGTGCCTGGAGCTCCCCGGCAGGAGACAACAGGGAGCGGGTACCGCAGGACTGATTCTCTCAGACTGGAGCTGGGAGATGGGAAGGCAGTAGAGGGGGGGGATAAACTATGCATGTCCTGATGTCTCTCACCAAAGCAAGCTAAAGCTGCTGTTTGGAAATGGTTGTGTCCGGGAAGAAGCGCGAATTTCCCCCCCGTTCTTGGTGCAAACGGTTGAGTGATGGCTGGACATGTTTTGAATAGCTAAGTGACTTCATTGAGCGATGGTCTATTTGACGCATACTGCATTTAGTGCCCTTTGTCAACCCAAACTGCTGCCTTTTAACATATCCTGCAGAGGAGCTCTATGCTGAATACTATATGCTGTCTCCCCGCCAGAAAATCAATAGCAGTAAATTAATGGGGGATGTTTAAAACACATGCGCTCACACACATGCACACATTTCCTCCAAATAGATAGAGGTATATAGCAATAAAAAATGAAAAGCTTTCCAAATAGCTATTCATTACAAGCAGGGAAGGAGATGTCTCCTCAATTAAAAATTAATGAGAGAGGGAAGAGAATAAATAAATAAATAAAGGAAGCCTAAATGCAAAGCCATGTGGGGAAGGGAGGCTGCGGGGAAGAACTCCCTTCCTGAGCTGTGCTCCCAGGCTGGAGGGCGGAGAGAGGCTTGGGGTGGAGAGAGAAGGTATGAGGACCCTGACCAGGAGAGGCAGCGAATTCGGATCATGTCTATCTGCCCACAGAGCCATACTGGGAGGGACGAGGTCCAAGGGGGAGGAGGAGGGGGCGGGTGAGGTTTGTCAGATTGGAGGAGTTCAGGGCTCCTGCTCCTTTACATCTGACAGGACCCCACAGGCACTATGGAGAAGCGGCTTGCATGGCAAAGGAACGTGCCAGGTTACTTCCAATTAAAAGCCTCAAAGTGCTCCTAGCCAGGGCCCTCTGTCCTCCCTGTTGGCGCTCTCCAGTGGGCTCAAACTGCAGCCCTGCACAAGAGGGTGAAACGCAGCCTGAGCACAAGGTGCATGGCCCTGGCAGGGTATCCCCTCTTGCCCCAGCCATGTGAAGGTTGGGTTGGCCCTTTCCCCCAACCCCCGGCTGCTGGGCAGAAGCAGCAAGTGGGGTAGGAGGGTACAATGCACCACACAGGAGCTGAGCCCAGCTCTGAGTCCGTAGCCTGAGGGCACAGGTTGCACCAAAACTTGGATAAAGGCTCAGTAGCAAGAACATGTCAGCAGAAGGCAAAACCAGTCCTACAGCTACATGCTGAGCAGGGCCTGGGCATGGGTTCGTTTCCTGGGGTGGCACAGCACAGGTCTGGCACTGCTGCTGCTCAGATGCTGCCTGGATTCCCACAGCCCCACAGCCTGCATGGGCTGCTGGCTGGCACTGCCTTGCTCACAGGACAGCACAGCCAGACATCCTCACAAGCCCCTGGATGGCAGACCTCTTACTGTCACGTCTTAACCTTAAAGGGGGCTATTGTCTTTCTCAGCAAGGGAATCAGAAAGGTGTCCCTGGTTGACTCACTCTCCCTGGTGAAAGCTGTCGGCTGGTGAGCAGGAGGGAGAAGGGAGCAGCAAAGGATCCTTTCCCCCATGATACAGAGGGTGGACACAGTTGTGGAGGGAAGGGCTTGGTCCCAGCAGGCTGTAAAAAGGGCAAACTCCTTGGGCTGTGCTCACACCCTGCCCATGGTATGGCACAAAGGCTGTGGGACAGACACACTTCTGCTGCCTGAGGCAAGTGTCAAGACAGGTCTATAGGATGAGGGAAGGTAGAGACGAGGAAGGCAGGAAGCTTTGTAACAGGAAAAGAATCAAAGGAGCCCAAACTACCTCCTGCAACTGCTAGGAAGCCTCGCATGAGGCTGTCTTAGTTTCTGGAAATGCTGGCATTAGTCAAGACTAGGATGTCAGAGATGGTGGACTCCTTGTGTTGAAAATGCTGTGCTAAATTGTCTTTTTTCTTTTTGGCCAAGATACCCAGTAGCAAAAATGGACATGGAGACTCGGTCCAGGCTGTACACGCACATATGCTGCTGTCAGAATTGTGAGTTCCTCTCGGAGAAATTGGTCCCCAGGCTTTCAGTTTCTGGGTTCCCCTCTCTTCAGTCATTCTGTTCACCACAGCAGTCTTTCAGTCAGCATTCACAGATCTTGGTATTGCTCCAAAGAAGAGTATCATTTGGGATGTTCCTACCCGATTGGTATTTCTTGTGTCCTCTAGTGAGCCCCTGCTCTGCTGCGTGGCTAAAGCAGAGTGTTGGTTCACGTTACTGCAGGTCACACTTCTGATTTTTTTCCTCATCTTCCTCTCTCAGATTTTGGGGTTGCCCAAATGTGTCCCAGGGCCATTAAAAAATGTTTGCCCTTCAAGAAAAATGGCCTTTCTTAGCCCTTTAAGCGCATAGGCACAAAACACACACGTGCACCAAGCAATTGAGATCTGCAAGCTCATGCCAGACATGGATACTGAGCCTCTTACAACTCTGAAATGGCTGCAGATCTTCCAGCCTAAATCCTTCTTGGCACCGAGTGCTTTAAAACTGCTTTTATTATGAGTGATGCCTTGTCTAATTCTTTCATTAGCTCCTGTAGATCTCCTATAGGATCTCAAAAAAGTGAGAGACGATGCCTTATCAGGGTCCTATGAAGCAAGCAAATGAAATGTATTTTATATCTGCAGGTTATTGGTTTTGTCATGTTGTCATTATTACTAGGAAAGGGATAGGTCTGGGAGGCTTTTATACTGAGAAGGAGGGAGAGAAGAGTCCAGGGCAGGCAGGCATGAGTGATGTGCATGGGGTTAGACATCCCTGTAGATCTGACTGGTGTGAAGGCAAGTAATTGAATGGATGTTGGTGGAGAAAATAATTCCTGCCTAGAGACCCTTCCCAAGGAAAATTAATGAGCTGATCTGTTCCCTTTCCAGCTTGTTATATCTGAACAGCACAGAAGAGTTAAGTGCAGTTTCAGTGATTGCAAAAATGAAGAGCTGACAGCACAGCAAGGCAGAGCACAGGCAGTGGACAAGCTTCTGCCAGACAATTCTGGTGCTGCATCGCTTCTTCATGCTGCCTTCTCCCACTGATGTTCACTCCTGGGCCACCTCTTTTCTTTCACACACATCTTATGGGTGCTTCTTTTCCTTATATTCCCTCTTACCTTTCCCAACTTCCTTTCTTTATCCCTTCTTTCCTGTCAGCATCCCCAGTTTTGCGTTGCGGAATTCCTTGCTGTCCTACTTCCAAGGATCCACAAATTGATCGGGGTCCTTTCCCCTGACTTTTGCTGTTCTGATCAAGGGGCTTTTGTGAACACACAGTGAACAGAGCAGTAGATTATTAAGTCAGGGTCTCCATGTCTTCACGGTCCAGGAACAGGATCAGCCTCGCACAGCCCTGAGAAGCAGCAGGAGGCAATGGCCCAGCACAGAGCTGATTGCTGCTGGCATTGCATCTGCCAGGAAGAAGGATGCAGAGCTGGACGGGCCTTGGGTGAAGAGAAAGACAAAGGATCTTAAAAAGTGGGGTGGCAGATGGTGGGGAAGAATTGCTCAGGATACCAGCCTTAGGTTGGGTTTGGTTCTCCTCTCAGCTTAAATTCACACCTGACTGTACCGAGAAGGCAGGGATGAGAGGGGCTGAGACCTGCAAGCTCAGTTCCTTTGTAAGATTTTAAACAAGGAAATTATGTTTCTCGTCACTGAGTCACTGGAACTGACTTTTGAATTGCTTTTAAATTATGAACTTTTCTACCAACAGAGAAGGAGGAATGGGTTAATATTGTCCTGAAATGCACCAGAAATTGCCTTGCTGAAGAGAGTGAGAGCAAAATGCAGTGGGAGGGACATGGAGATGCAGTGTGGCAGCAGTAATGTATAAAGATATTACACAGAGATAGAACAAATGTCTCTTTGCCAGGGAGACCAGGAGCTATTCCTATCTAGTGTTTCCCTTTTAACCTGTTCTTTTTCCCATGCAGCCTCCTGAGCCCCCATCTCACTTTGCTGTGGTTTGGTACAATCTAAGCGAGAGTTTTGGGGGAGGAGGACTGCTGAGCTTTGGCAGCAGAATCTCCATATTTATATCATTTAAAAGCAGGACTGAGGAGGTTGCTGGGGGCAGCAGGGAACATTTCAGGCTCTCAGATGGCTCTGCCCCCTGCCCCTGTTTGAAGAGCAGATTCCCAATCAAGCATACCCGGTTTATCCCAGGGGGGAGCTCTAGCTGCTCCATTCTGTGCTGCTTCTCCCTTCCATATTGCACTCTTTGTCAAGGGATGTGCTGCTGCCTTTCATGGGCACAAAACCTTCCCCCTTGCAGGGGGCTCTCGGGGATGGAAGGGGACTTCTACCAGGGGAATGGGTTAGCAAAAGCGCTCTTGTTCCATCTCCTCCCCCTGCAGCCCCCATCGCAGGGCAACAGCTACCCAGCACAGGAAGCACACAGCACAGAACAGGTCAGGCATACGTAGAATGTATTGTAAATACAATACACTTGAAAGTAATTTTCCCCTTGCCTCTATGAACCCAGCTTTATTCTCACCCTCCATCTTTGACTCATTCTATCCATCTCCATTTTTATTTGCTTTCTTTTCCCTCCCCTGTTTTTCCTCTTTATTTTTCTCTTTCATCTTCATGTCTCTTCTGTGCTTTCTCTCAAAAGCAGCTTCGCCTTCATTATTTTGCCCTGTTTCTCTCCAAGTTCGCTGAGGCCCATCCCCCTTGCTTTTTCCTCTGTTGTATTATCTAGTCCTTGCTCTCCTCTGTCCCCTTTGCTCCTGCCATCTTATCTCTCTCTGTCCTCTTTCCTCTTTGCTGTTATTTCCCCTGGCCTTTCCCCTGTCTCACATACAGTCGTTGTTCCCAGCTGAAGGACCCCATTCTTTTGGCGGTGTGCTCCCTCTACACTCTAAAGCAGCTCTTTTCTGACCCCTCTCCATCTCTCCCCCTCCTCCCTTCTCCTGCCAGTACTCCACTTCCTCGAAGCAGTGTATAACACCAGTTGCTGTTGCTGTCTCCTCTTGCCCCCAGGGCAGCCTGGCTACTTCTGAGGGGGGTGAGACCCAAGCCCCTCCTTCTGCTCCCTTCATTGCTCATCGCCTGTGGTCAAGCCAACATCACTCCACTTCACTGCCTCTAACCTCCTGTGGCCGGAGGGCTCACTGGCAGCTCAACTGATGAGCTGGCTCATCTGCATGCAGCCAGCAACTGGGCTGGAAGGAGCTCATAGCAGTCCTAAATACCCTCCCCGGCAACCCTCAGCCATGGATCAGGCCAGGATCCAAACAGAAAATCAGGGTCTCTGTAGCCATCACCCTGGGGCAGTTGTTGTGCGCTACAGCAGAGGATCTCTGGTTGTCAGGAAGAAGTGTCTCAGCAAGCAGGCATCCTTTTCAAGCTGCTTACAGGGGGATGATTTTCTCAGGGGTGCCCAAGGGGGTGAGGGGAAAGGGCTGGGGTCTCCAGGCTCAGTGGATCTTGGTGATCAGCTGAATGAACCACAGTGAGTCAGGTCAAGGGGGGCTGCTGGCTGGTGAGAAAAGGGGATTGTGTACCATGGAGGGATCTACATGAACCATGGCAGCTCACTGAATGACAGAAACAGCCATATTGCTGTTAGTGGCCCAGTGCAGCCCATGGTTGCAGGCAGAAAACTCACCACCAGCAAATCCCCAGGCATAAAGAGTAGAGCAGGATGGATAGCAGACAGTGCAGGAGCAAGAGCCATCCAAGGGAGATGGTTGCAAAGTCAGAAGAGGGTTCATAAAATGGGGACGGGGACAAGGAGGAGGAGGAAAGACTGCGAGTATGAAGGCAGCCCTGTAAGATTGGATGTGTTTGCCTGGAAAAGGAGGTGAATGAGAGGGGAAGCAATTGGATTGTATTGAATAATGAATGGGCTAGAGAAGATGGATCAGTAGCTCTTGATTTCCCCATTTTGTAACACACAGACAAGAGGACCTGATGTGAGTCACCGGAGACCCAGTTAAAGCGTTCTCATTTGATGCGTATCAGGGCTGTGGAGATCATTGCCACCGGAGCTCCCGTGGCCAAGATTTTAACAACATTTAGCAAGCAAGTGGGCATTTACAATCGAGTTCACGAAACTTAAGCGTCCTTCTAATGGATGTGAACAGCATTTTGGATGTTTTGTAATTCAGCAATTAAGGCAGTTGCCATAAAAACGAGGATAGCATTTCACAAGGGCAGTCTATCCCCTAGCCGACTGCCGTGTGGTTCTTGCCTCTTCCCTGAAACATTTGTCAGGGATTAAACAGAGCTCAGATTTACTTAGTCTGGCATTTCTTTTGTTTCTAGATGCTACGCTATGCAGTTGCAATATAAGATGCAAACTAGGCCTGCGTTTCTGCTGGTGTCAATGACTGCCCTAATTTGACAAATTAACAGTGAGTTTAGGTATTTCTATCATATTTTTCTAGGAAGGATCTGGGATAGAGAGCAATTAAGAGCATATGGAATTAAGTGGAGTCCTTTTTCTTTGCACCCCAGGGTATAAAGCAAGTAGTTAGCAATGAAGGTGCTATATATGTGCAAAGAATTATTATTGTTGAAGTCCCTGCTTCCCAGAAAGCAATAGGCTTTGGGTCTCTTTGATGCTATCATGACTAAATTGGAAACGAGGTTGTCTCTTTTCTCTCGCATCTGTGTAAATGATTACTGAACTGGCATCTGATGACGTGCAATACCGTAGTGTTTCTATGCACAAGAGACGAAGGCCCGATTCTCCCCTCATCTGCACTGATGCAACCTCACTGACTTGGATGGAGCCACACTACATATGCTGTCTATGCAGGCAGGGGGAGAATGAGGCTGAGGATGGGCTTTGCATGCTTTAAACACCACATCCCCAAGGTCACTGCATGCCCCCTCATTGCCAGTGCCGTACCCAACAAACCAGGGGCTAAATTCAGTTCTAGTGTGAATGGGTGCAACAGCCCCAAAGTTAATGAGATTCTGCACTTGTTTATGGCAGGCGCTCACCCAGTCCAGCAGTTCCTTTTTTAACTATTTCCATTGTCATCATCTTTCACCTTAATTAGAAAAATTCAACCTGGCTGCCCTCCCTGTGGGGCAAAATTCTCTTACGGACTCCTCACCTTGGATTCAGGAGCATGTAACACAGCAGAGGTGACCATGAACCCCCTGGCATTCACCTTTCTTGTTTTCATTTGTCTGTATTTCTACCTTTCATTGAATCTCTTTTATTTACTGACAGCTGTCTGTCTCCCAGCCCCCTTTATCCTCTGTGTTACAGAAAAGCTCTCCCACAGAATCCCAAACTACACAGTCAGAGTTTTCATACCAATCCCTGCAGGATAGCTGAAATCCACTGCTGTTCTATGGCACAGGCTGCTGAAGTTTTCATACTAGCTTCCCCTCAAATCTATAACTCCCTAGAGAAGTATATGGACTTTATCCTGTATTTCCTCTTCCCCCAGAGCAAACAGTCCTACCTGCTAGCTGCGAAAACCAGAAAATGATGGTATACAAAAACTTGAGGATGCAATGCCATCCTATCCATGGGTAGGAATCTTTCTGATGTGTGTTTTTGCTAGAAGCAAACAACTATAAATTTCTGATTTAGCTTGTTGTATAAAGTATACATTCTGTCAAATAAAGAACAACACTATCCACCTCCGTCCCCTGGATTTTCTATTCCTTTCTGATTTTTCTCTTTCTATGTCTCAGTTTTCATTCTCCCCCTGAACACGATATTTTTTTTAGTGTCTGTTTTATTTTTCTCCACCCACTGCTTCATAACTACATTTCATTCTTAAACTTGCAGTCGCTCAGGGAATTTCTCTGTTTCTTCAGGTCTTGTTTATATCAGCAGTGAAGCTGCACTGCAATGGATCACATTTGAACACTGAATATTTCCATGAATATGGTCATGTTCATTCAGTTTCATAGACCAAGCACTGCCAATCAAACTACTTTTGATCCAAACCTGTTTGCCGATTTCTGCAACCTTACTGTGACCTGTCCATTGTAACCAGTAAATTTATGAGACCCTGTTCCTGGAGCCTTATTTCCTTCTGAAGACACTGTTTACTGCTTTTATTTCTGAGTTTCTTTTTATTTTTCTGTCTTGGTTTCAGTTTTTCTTCATTCTCTCTATCACTCTCCTTCAGAATTCATTGTTTCTTCTTTTCTTCTTTTTTTCCCCATGTTGTCTCTCATGTCTGCCATTTTCTCCCCCAGATCTCACACAGGATGACACTTTTACCCTCCCCTTCACATTTCTAGACTGCGGTCCTCCTGGGTAGGGACCATTCTCCTTATTTCCCAGATCATTCAGCCTCTCTGGAGAGGTGATGGAAAAGGACTGACAATTGTGTTTTTATGTGCATATGTGCACACATGTGCACACATCTACTTTCAGATACGGTAGGTATGAAAGCTTGGTGGTTGAGTTGAAGTGTTCTGGCTCTGACTTTTGCCTTTCAGCCAGCCATAAGGAGTCATTTCTGAGTGCAGATGCCCCCCAGAATTGCCTTCAGAGTAGAGGGTCTCAAGGGATCAATCATCAAGAGTTTCTGCTGCTTCCTTTTAAAGTCAAGCATTGCCCTTTTCCTTAGGCTGAGGGTCATGGGTTTTTGAAGGGCAGTGGCAGAATCATGAAAGAAGACATTTTTCCCCTGCTCATTTTTGAGCAAGGGAGTGAATGAACTGTGATAAATATTTTTCTGTATATAGCTAGAGCTGTCTCAAAGAAGTGGCAGAGGAAACAGATGGCAGAAGCCCTTTATAGGCAGCTGCTGTTGTCTCTTAAGGTGTCACCATCAGAAGAAAAGTGGTTGTAATTGGGGAGCTTCGAGATCAGTAACGCCTGAAAGGACTAGAGTAGAAAAGATGTCATCCTGCATGAAGGTTGGGGAAGGAGACAAAAATCAAATATTCAGAGATGAAGGAATGGTGCTTGAGAGTTGAAATAAAGTACAGGGAATAAGCTGAAGCAACTGTGAAGTTTTACTGAATGACAAAGACCACAGGATGGATGGTTTCCCTCTGTTTGGGAGTTCATACTTGCCCACAGACAGTGGGAACGTTATAGGCAGGGTGAAGAGCTGATTTAGAGCATTCTGGGGACAGCAAGAGAGGCTGGCATCCAGAGGAAACAACTGAGAGATGCATCTTCAATGCACCATGAAAATGCAGCTGGGAGAGAGGAAAGGTCCAGGAATATCTGTCTCCAGGCTCTTGTCTTCTCCAACTTGATTCTGAGCAGCATTGCAGTGTGCTTTTGGGATGTCAGGGGGGGTGGGGTGCTACAGTTTGGTGTAGAAGCCTCTGTCCCAGATATTCCTCAGATAATTTGCCTGCCTGGAGCCCTACCATCTCAGTGTATGCAGCAGAAAAATGAAATTGCAAGTTGACCTGTAAAATAACAGAAGTGGAGGCATGCAGCTGCTCCCTCAAGAAATAATCAGAGCTAGGTTCCTTCCTATCTTCCAGGCTAGATGGGATTGCACAGTGGTCTAGACCCCTAAGTATGCCAGTCATGGAGTTGTTTAAATCTCTCCTGCTCCATTTGTGCCCCCAAAAGTAGGAGCCATGTGCTCCTTTCACGGAAGAGAACATTCATAGAAAAGTTCAATAGGAGGTGTGGTAGGAAACCAGGGAGGATGACAGGATCTCTCATGAAACGGAAGAGTTTGAAGTAACAGAGAAGCTGGGATCAGGTTTGGTATTGGAGATTAATTGGAGCTGAACACTGCACCACATCTTCTAGCTGCGACGCCTCCATTGCAGCTGTACTCAATAGTCTTGAGGGAAATAACAGCTAAGAGTAGAGCAGTGCAACTGTTTTGCTGTTGGTAAAGGGAGCAACAGAGTAACTAATATGTCTGCCCTGCCAAGTGAACTGCAGTGCAAACAGCGGCGCAGCACGCAGGAAAAGCATGGACTGACCGCTCTCCTAAATTTCAGGTGGCGCCTAATCATTGCACCACTTTTCCCCAATCATCGGTCCACTCTTCCCCTCTTCAGTCATCGCTTTGTCTATGTGTTCACAGGAAGGCATAACTGAGAAAGGCCAAGAACAGCTTTCCAGGAATTAGTTCCATGGGCTGTCTAAGATCACAGGAGAAAGGTGTTTTTCTGTGTGCTGCATCATTACAGCTTGGCTCACATTTGCAGGAACAGCGAGGGGGAAAGCATTCAGAGCAAAGGAAGACTGTGAGAACGAGCACTGTGGGGATGTACAGGCACCAGGTCCAAGGAGAATTTATACTTTTGTGCAGAAACCAAAGGGATGGGTTGTTTATGGAAGTATACTGACTCAGCTGTGGAGGAAAGCCTCTCTGCATGCTGGAAACAGAGGGATGTTTGTGGCTGGAAGTGTCTGTGGCAGCTGGGAAGCACAGCTGGCCAGAAGGAAACACAAGGCAAGAGAAGACCCAAAACAAAGGAAAGCTGGGAAAATGAAGAATCAAAAGAGTTTGAGTATATATTTTTTGTCCCAGCTTGGTGATGCCAAGAAATTTATCTACATAAGCAACTCAAGGCAGACATGGCTACCTCTGACAGTGAGGCTCTCTGCTGGTCTTACAGATTGTGAACACATGAATTTGTCCTTCTGGAGGCCTGGATTACAGTTTTCATAGTAAAGAACCCATGATTTGGCCAGATGACCTTTGGAAAAACAGGGGAACCAAAACTTAGTGCTCCTATTTGGCTGTTGGTTTTTGGCAGAGGGTTTCTGAGTATTTCACCTTTTATTGCCATGGTGCCATTACAACTGCACCAAAAGGCTTCACGTAGGGTGGAAGAACCTTTATGCTAATCATTATGCATACACAAAAGCTGTTGTCCCTACATCAAAGAAGTGACAATCTAAGATGACAAATGACATATGAAGGGCAGCAAAGCAGAAGACAGCAAACATGTAGAACTTATTTCTGCATTGTTGCTTTTGACATCAGTAAGAATGTATTACACCTGGAACTGACTTTGTCTCCTTCTCCAGGCAGAGCAGAATGCAGAACAGCGCACATCTGCCCAGCACCAGTGCCACAAGGAGATACCCGAATATCTCTATGCAAGCTAGCTTAAATATTTCAAGCCCTAATGGCTACTCAAGCATGGTGCTTTGCACAGGCAAATTAGCAGTGTGTCTGGGAGCTGTCAGGATGCAGCACTTAGTCAGGTGTGCTGCTTCCAAGACCCATGCAAGGTCACATTTCATTGTGCCATGAAGCCTCTCTCAGCTCTCAATCCAAATCTAATTCCTGTATTCCCATATGAGCATGCCTATGTGGTTGGAGGGGTTCTTCCCCATGCTTGTTAACCACAGGTGGTCTGAAAGGAAAGAATGATCACACTTCATTCTGTTCCTGTGGGAGGGGTACTGTATTATTTGGGGTGCTGAAAGGAAGCTTGGTTCCAAGTGCTTGAGAAATCTGGAACCAGGAGATGCCATCACAGCTGGATTTCTCCTTTGCAGTTTTAGCAACCGGGGCTGAAGGATACAGAAACAAATCTCCACGTGACCTGCAGATTCTGTCCTTTCACAAGAGGGCTGAAGCATGCTGAAGAGGCAATGCTGGAATGCTTTTGCCCATGTGATATCTGCCCTGAGCATACATGGCTACTTCCTTTTCTAGGGTTGTCACTTACCAGTGAAAATCCGTTGGATTCATGACAAAACTGCAGGATTTACCAGCAAAGAAGTAGTTTGTTCTTAAAATAGATAAAATCTGATCTGGAGGTGGCAATTTACTCAGACACCCAAGAGATCACTTATTTTGAGTATCTTGTTTAATTCTCACTGAGACTGCTAGTTTTCTGTCATTCTTGATCTTAGTTTACTCAGAAAAAGGTGTAATATGCTATATGGCTTCTTCCCCATAATAAAAACAAAGGAAAAGGACTCAAGGAGATGAAGTCTCCAAGGCCATCACTTCACTGAGCTGCACCACAGCAGGGACAGAGGTTGAACCCACATCCAAACAAATTCTTCAGACCTATATAAAGCCCTGCTCCTCTTTGGAACCCAGTGAAGAATTAGATCCCTGCAACAGATACACAGTCAGTAGCTTTTCCCAAATAATGAACTAATCAGAAATACTAAAAATAGGCTGCACTGGAACATCAGTTCAGCCATTTGGAATGTAGAGCAAACAGCACTGAATGTGTTTAATGAAGTAGAAGAGCTTTGTTTTTAATCACTGTGCTATTAATAAAATTCTTGATAGGTGATCAAATGTGGACTTTGTTTTCAAATATTGTGACTTCATGAACCTGCCAAGACCCTCTTAAGCCACCTTTGCTCCTTTCACTGCTAACACAGTTGGACTTCCTGCCCTTTTCGGGACCTAAAATAAGAATACTTGTAATGTCGTCTTTTATTTCCGGATAACAAACATTTAGCCTCTGGGCCAGTGATCAATTTTCAAGAATAAATGTTCATAGTTGTACAAAATCAGACCCTGGGAACTGGGTCGGATATGTGAGAGAAGATGACAAGATGGGAGGCAGATCAGTTCGCATCTCTGCATGCTGTTATGAGAAGAATATCAGGGCATTAGATTAGTAGGATGGTGAAAGTTAAAGAAGGAGAATCTGTTTTTTAATTGTACAGCAGCAAAATGAGTGGGGAATCAGGATAGAGCCTGCAGCTGAAGGGAGGTTTAACTTTCATGCAGGCAAGGAAGTGAGCTGGAGCCTCATGGGTGTTAGACCAAAGGACATGCAAAAGGAGTAAGAGAAACTGAGGCTGTAATCGGAAAAATAGGTCTATTGTGAGGATTGAAGCAATACAATTGAACCAGTTTAGTTCATGTAGACCCTACTGGCTGTCCTTCACATGTGGACTAGCTCTTCCAGCATGGCTGGATTATGCTCAGTCCAAAATGACAGAGGACAAAAGAGTCTTAAACTACCATCATATTCACGTCTTTGAACTTGTGTCATTCAGGATTTCCCCTGCATACAGAATGTCTTCAGATGGAATTTTAGCAAAATTTTTTGCAGTTTCATGCTATTAAGTGGGGTGAAAAAAGCGAGAATTAATTTAAGGACTGAGACCTACATCTATGCACTGGCTGACATATGCTAATACATTAGTGATCTTAGTGGGCAGTTTGCTATGCACCTTGAAGCTATCTTTACTTTTTCTTCCAGTGGAGAAGAACCACAGTGTCTTCCTCATGGTCTTCAGGAAATCTTCAACCATATTTGAGATATAGCTTACACACTTTACAACAATGTTTTAACACTTGTTTTCTTAGTACACACACAGTCCTTAACAGTTCTATGGTAATGTTATTGGTGTGGGGGACATCATTCAACATGTGCTAAAGCAGTATAGTAATTAATTAGCTGACTGAATATTTGCATTGTGATTATAAATGCTCAAATTCTTCAACTCTGTTCTGTTAGGAACCAGGTTTTCTTTTTAATCTCAACTGTGCATCAGTTGACCTAAAGGTGATGAGAGCAACTGAAAAGCCTAAATGGGTTGCTAGAAAGTGCTACAAATGGAGATGTAATTCATTAGCATTGGGATGATCATCCACTCTTTAATTGGATGAATCACACAATGGGTGTGTTCGCAAAGCCAATCAGTGCGTGCCAGTTCAGTAAAGCCACAGTGAACAACGCTGTGCTGCGTCATTCGGCATTCTCTGGTGACTGATTAAATCCAAGTCATTTTTAATAAATCAAATGCTGTCACAGGGTCAACCTTGTGGGTCATGCTAGGTTATCATGGTGGCTTTGCACTGGCTATATCAGGTACTGCTGTGTCATGCAGGTTTTTGCTGCGTCGTGGGGTCATGCCGGGCTCCTCAGATGCCATCTCGAACTCACGAGGAGCCTTGCTGGAGTATGTCAGGGGAATGATGAGAAGGGTTTGCTGTGTAGCCTTCTAGTGCACCCGCTCAAGGCTTCTTCTTTTGACTGAAATATCTCTTCCCTGGAAGACATCCATTTGCCTGGTTTATTAATTTAAATGCTGTGACTTAGTGATTTGTCCCCTCCAAAACAGCACCTCCCCATGGCCCAAAGCAGGCACTTGAGCCAGTGACTTCTTTGCATGCTATTTTTGTTAATTATATTGGTGCCTGACTCCATAAAGTCCAAAAGAGATCCTGACTTCTGCTAACAATGTCGTACATTGCTGGTTTAACTTCCCTGTTGCAGATGAATTATAGCCAAGAAACGCATACACCTACCCTCAGTTACGGGATGCGGCTGAAGGACAAATACTGCAAATAACAAGACATGATCCAGGAGCCCCCTGCTTCTGTGGCATCTTGTTTTGAGTTTTGATCTGATCAGGTGCAGCCCGGAGGTACTCTAACTTACATCAGAGACTAAGCCAATCATTTCTGGTCTGATGGTCAGAAAAATTCAAACACAGCACAAAGCCACCTTTAACCCCCCCACCATCCATTGTGTTTCAGGTACCACTGGGAAAGCTGGAAATCCACATCTTCACTACAGAAGTCACTTGTAATGGCAAGAGCTTAAATTGTTGACATTCCAGAATATTCCAGGATTTTTTAAAAGGCCATTATGGCCTCACAGACCTGTGAGGTCTGTGATTAGTTGAGTAGTAACTGATGATTGCTTTCATAGAGAAGGAACACAAGAATAGTCTCAATAACATTTTTAAACCTCTCAAAATAAATTAATTCTCCATGACACAAATGGAACCTCCAGAATAGAGTGGCAGATTGTGGTACGAAATTTTACTGGTACCAATCAGGATGACATTCCCAACCCACTACTGCCATCGCTGGTCAGGTGAACAAAGACTAACAGATGATTTAGTGAAGGAGATGTCCCCTTTCTCATCAGCAAAAGCAACGCTGCTGCTGAGGTTTCAACTTGTGCTGTCTATGCATGCCATTGGTGTTCTCTGCTCACAGCAATGGAAGTCATTCTGGTAGTGCATAGGTTTTCTCTCCTTGATGCATTGCATCACCCAGAGTTCCTGGAGCACAAGAAAAGGCTCCCATGCCCATTGTATAAGTGGAAAAATTCGGACACAGAAAAGTTAAGTGGTTAGCAAAGTATACACAAAAACTGCAGTAGAAGTGAACTTACTTTTCTCCATGTCTTAAGTCCATACTCAGATCATTCCTTCATCTTTCCAGAACACTGTTTATCTGGCTCCACTGACTATCCTACATAGATGATCTCCAAATCACCACAGAAATACCATGGATTGCAATCAGTAACGTATTAGAGCCAATTCAAGCTCTATAGTACTTCTTGCAAGCTCCCAGATTCTTTGAATATAGGAGGTCTCCGCAGGAGCCGCATCAGATCTTGCTGGCCTTCTATTGGAGTCAGCGAGTGAACCAGGAGAAAAAGTTATTCCCACTGCAATTGAAATCAAACTCATATTTTCCTCAGCAGAGCTATTTTAAGTCATTCATTATTATCTTTTTTTCTCCCCAAAGAAAAGCCTGCTTGATACTCAGAGGTTGTTAGAACCAAAGGGGAAAGAGAGAACACTGGGGTATTGTTCTTGCTGCAATTGCAGACTTACTTGGTACCTTAAAAAGATTTTATTAAAAAACAAACCAACTCTGGAACGCTTTGAGGAAGAAGAAAACAGCAAAGGAAAAAAGGAAAAAAGAAAATCCATGCTGTTCTTAGGCAGTGTCAGGGAAGTAAGGCCTGAAGTTGCCATACTGGGTCCAGTCCATTGCTACTACAAGGGAGCATAATCCACTGATTCTTATGTTGAGCTGTGATGTGTATAAGGCTATGACACAGATTATATAATTTAACCTTTGTGATGTACAAAGGATCCAATACTGAGCTCCTGTGTACATATGCCACAGATGGTGTTTGATGCTTTTCCATGTGGTGCTGGATTCCAGCTTTCTCCTCAGGCTTTCCATGTCAGTTGTAACTCACCTGGAGAAATGTTCAGGTGTGTTTTTCTACTGCAAAAGCACAACACGGAAATGCACCCACATTAACTCCCCATCACAATGCAGCCTCATGGGTGTTACGTGATGCAGGCAAAGGCACAGTTTGACACTTTACATTGCTTGCCTTCTTCCACACACCAGCATAAGGAATCATCCCACCATCGCCCATTCATTTCTTTCTCCACCTGCTTGCCTGTGATGGGGTTTTTTTCCTTTCTCATTCATGTTCATCAGGTGCCTTCAATTCCCAGACATGTTCCCAGATCTTTTCCAGTGTCAGCTGTTGAGCTAAAAAGGGATTTTCTGAATTTGATTGATCAGGTTGTCACAAACCTGGCTAGGAGCCATTTGTTGGACACTAATCAGATTGCTGCTGCAGGATCCAGCTGCTGAGTTTCCAATGCGCTTTTAGTTTCTGGAGCGTAAAGGGAGGCAAAAGCACTACACCTTACTGAGCATCTGCAGGGATGCTTGAGGGGCATACTGCCTCTATTGACCCCTTCTTG
Organism: Psilopsiagon aymara; assembly: GCA_024733675.1. Taxonomy (NCBI): domain Eukaryota; kingdom Metazoa; phylum Chordata; class Aves; order Psittaciformes; family Psittacidae; genus Psilopsiagon; species Psilopsiagon aymara. Next base: position 31,767 of record JANRGW010041436.1, on the reverse strand, counting down.
AGTACTTGACCTCCTGCTGCAGTTGTCTGTCCCTGCAGGTTTGCACACCTTTCCCAGGTAGCTTAAGTGCAGCCTTTCACAGAATCCTATCACGAGGCATGAGCCTTCTGGCTTACGCTTTAGTTCATCAGGCACTGCTAGATGTAACACATGAGTGGTAGAGACGAATTTTGCACACAATGCCTGAACCTAGCATCTCTCAGAAAATACAGATAATGAGAAAACAACAAACACATGTCCCCACCCACTGCTCCCTCTCTCTTTGTTTCAGTGGGGGATCTCCTGCCTTCAGATTAGCAGCTCATAATTTGTCGTTTCTGAATGTGGTTATTCCCTTCACTAAATTAGCCTTTTTCCTTTCAAAAACCATTCATTCCCCTCCCTGCCATCCATTCTCTCCTGCCTCTTGAAGTTTCCTGTTTTGTTCCTTCTCCAAGTCTTTCTTTGATCCTTTCTATCCTTATCTGGCTTTGTTCAACTTTTTGTGTTGTGCATAAGGCTCAGCAATCCCATCACCCCTGAGTTCAATCTCAGTCATCACCCACCAGGGTTCAAGAACCAGCTACAGTCAATGATGCATGAAAGACTCTTCTACCTGATAGTGAGTAGGCACCCACGCTGAAGCTACATTATTAGTTATGGCAATGTAAGAACACCTTGACATCAAGAAAAGCGCACAACTCATGCAAAGGGCCCACATCAACATGAGGCTCAGGACCAGCTGCTCAACAGCAGGCACCCAGGGAAGAGACGCTTGAACTTAGTGCTATTCTAGTAGCATTGTAGGCTTAGTAGTACAATGACTCTGGAAGACATAAAGGTATTTACCTGAACAAGCAACTGGGGCCTCCAGCTGCTCGTGTGGCAAGTGTTCAGAGCTGCTGGCTCTGGAGGACAACTGCCCACCTGTATCTCCTCCACCCATTCAAGTTCCCTGCACAAGAACTTGGAGGAAAAAGACAAGATCAGGACAAAGGTTGCTTTCTAGCTGTTATATAGTATAATAGAAGCATAGAATCACTTAGTTTGGAAAAGACCTTTAAGATCAAGTCCAACCGTTAACCTAGTACTGCCAAGTGTGGCACAATAATGAGTCAGGGTCCCAGAATATATTATAACCTGCATGTTGTTATAAAAGGAAATAGGTAGAACCATCATGCTGTCTGTGGCTGCAGCTCAGCAGATGGTCCATTTGCACCCTCTAATTTATGAGCCATGTTGCAGTATGATTTAGAGGGTAGAGAAGAGTGCTTCAGTTTCATCAGGGACATGGAGGTAAGGGACGGCTTCTCATGAATGGGCTGGAAATACAGCTTAGGGTATGAGACAGAGTCTTTGTGCACTGACATGCCCACACACAGATCAATGCACACATCACCCTTGCAATAAGGATGACTCGATGAGCTCTTATTATAAATGATCCTTGGCTAACAACATAGGTAAAGTAATTTATGGCTCTTCTTGCATTTCTGCATAATCTTTAGTAGGTTGAATTGTCCATAAATCTATTGCTGTTCTTTGGGTACAGATGTGAATCCAAGGACTCTCTGACTCTTAAAATGATGAAGTTTGGCAAGCAGAAATCACTTTTAAAATCAAGGATTCAGTCTTCTCTCATTTAAAGACTGCAGGAAGTTGTGACACACTTACAGGAAGCAAGGCCTGATTCTGGTAAACTGAGCTGAAATAACTTGCAATTTTCAGAATGGGATGAAACACATGGCAATTATAATGCAAGAAGCTTTATGAGGATGTAACTGTTTAAAAGCTGATTATGGAAAAAAGGGACTTGGCATTCAATCTGGAAGGGTAGCAGAGGGAGAGACGGCTGCATTGCAGGACTCCTGTTGGTGTATGAATGTCTGCACCATGGTGGCATTGTTATCCCCTTCTTGTCCTGACAGTATACAGTCAATGGCACTTCAGGAGGTGGGTGGGGGACATCTGGTTAATGAGGAACAGATGGACATCATCAGACGTGCGCTCTACCTGCTCTTTGCTCTGCTGCTCCCTCCCTCACTCTCTGATTTCTCCATTCTCCCCTGCAGCTGAACTCTTCCTTCTCCTTCTTTTTAAATGGGAGGGAATGTTTGTGTGCTCCTGAAAAAGGGAAACAAATGGCTCTGGGCAGAGACAAGTACAATACCAGCAAATGCAGTTAGAAAACATCTCATCTCTTGCATGTGCCTTTATCTGTCATCCCTACATGCTATGCTGATCCCACTTACTGCATCCCCTTCCCAACTGTGTTCCTGGACCCATTGTGACAGTGGGCGACAGAGGCTGCTTTCTCATGTGCTGCTTCTTTGGTAGCACCTGTTTAATGATTTGAGAAGGACTTTCTTGAAGCCCATTTCTTGGTCTCCCATAAAAATCTCAAAAGCTGAATACAAACCCGATCCTGAGAGTAATACAAAAAGGCTTGTGCATCTCACAGCTCAGAGGAGACATCACAGCGTTCCTATATGTGTTTCTACAAAGGAAATCTTCCTAAATCCTAAATCCTTGTGTTTCAACCAACATTGACAAAATAACAAACTAATTCCTATGAAGTTCCAATTGGCTTTCATTAATACTAGTGGCTTTCATTGAAATTTTCTCCCTGAGTGATATGACAGAGAAGGCAGTCTCTAAACCCCTTTTCACTCCTTCCTGTAACCATTTTTCTTCACTAGAGTTTTGTTTGCTCACAGTTACGGAATTAAACTGATCCCTCAGTTTAAGTTAGCGATGTCCTTATGTAACATCAGGACAAGGTTTTACACCTTCCACCTCCCTCTAATTCACCAAGCATTTTAGTGTGGGTGAGCAAAGTGCCCTGAATCAGTCTTTCATGGGCAGCAAGCAGAGGTATAGTCAGCAGTCCGGCTGTGCCACCTTCTTCTGTCTCTCTACTCTGAGAGCTGTTACAGCATCCAAAAATGGGATTAATTTTCTGTGTTGGATAAAAGGCCTCTGTCCCTTCCATGGTTTCTACTACAGCTGCTTTTGAGACACATTGGATTTTATACATGTGGCATAAACATAGCATGAACAAGGAAGGAGAGCTTCAAAGGAGAATGATTTAGGTTGGCTGAGGTAGAAACCAAGTTAATTCATTTGAGTTGATCATTTCAATGAGGAAAATGGACTGAGTCCAGGTGGTATTCTCACCATTGCACACAAATGCTGAGTTAGCATCCAGATCCATCCTCTGCCAGGATTTGGACTTTATGGGCAATTCGGAAGTCTTATTCAATACACATCCCAGCCAAAACATCATGACTATATCTGATTGTCCTTGGCTTTCCTTCCAAGATCTTTTCCATTCTCCCTTTCTGCCTTTTCCCAAATGAGCCCTCACAAATCTATTACATCTGTGGGGACTTAAGCAGCAGATTCTAACACAGTGAGTTAGCAACACCCCAGCAGCCTTACAGAGTCCAATAGCTACTGGTGAGACCAGGCAACAGAAGGAAAAGCCTGTTTATCTCTCTCCTTTTGCCATTCATCAGAAGCTGAAGGAAACCCATCTTAGCTTTTTTTGTATGATCCTCCCTGGGACTCTATTCCTGCCTGGAGCATTTCCTTCATTACAGCAGAAGAGTGAAGAGCCTGACCCCCACTATAGTAACCTCTGAAGTCCAGAGTGACAAGACTGTCTCTACTGTACTCCTCTCCCACAAGCTATTGAGCATGGCAACACAGTCTGGAACCGGTGCATGCTTCATTGAGTTCACAGGGAGATCCCAGTCTAAGGATCCCATCCAGAAGTCCTCAGGGAGAGAATGTGCTCAGCCATCCCTGGCAGCTCATCTCCAGGCTTCAGCATGCACATACAAACAAGTCTGTCAGGCCACTCAGCGCTACCACTTTCCATCTGCTTGAATGGCTGTACACTTCTTGCTTCATCTTAGATCCTTTCTTCAGATGCATCCGCATCTCATATCTCTCCTTGGACACATTCCACAGGGACAACAGCTCTTTATGAAGTCCTTTGCCCATAAAAGAGGTATCTGCTCAAGGTCATTGGTCATTCAGTCCTCCTCATGCAATGGAGTTGGGGTGGTCTGGGTGTTTCTCACCAGCATAACCTCTGTTTGACAGCTCTCTTCCCTTCAGCTCCAGGGTGCAGGTCTTGGCAATAATGTCATCTTCAGTGCTCCACCTCTAAATAGTCTTCCATCTGCTAAAGAGTGAAAATCAGTGTCAGAGCACCTGAACCTGTTCCCTTGCAGGGAGATTTTCTATGCACTGCCCCAGATTTGTCAAGTCCATTATGAAAAGCCCTGTTGTGCAGAACTTCAAGACACATTGCTTTGTAAGATAAATGCAGGTTGAAAGCGTGCAGCTGCATTCCTAGAGAAAAGGGCTACAATTCCCCAGAGACCCTCGAAGGTCCAAGGTAACTGCAGTCATGACCTCATTGCCTGCACCAGTCTCATCAGTGCCGTAATGGAATGAACTTGTACAAGCCCCACTGGAGAAGGGACAGAACTAATAATACTGAGCATCTCTTCTACAGCAAGTGCATGCCCAGGAATGACCTGGTCTGCCTCTGAGGAAACCTTATGACTATGACTGGGTAGGGAAGAAACTGGGGTTTACTGATGGTTTTTGGATTCTTGCTGCAATTTATTGCGAACTACAAGCTGATTTTTCGCTTTGCACCAGAATGCAGCAATGCTAGGAGAAGTTCATTGCTTTTTGGCTGTTGACACCGTTTCACTGGAATTTCAGGATTCCTGTTTTCCTGAACTGCACACAGAACTTCTCAAATGTGATGAGACCCATGGTCACCCCGAGCCAAATAAAACATCCCTAGCCTGAGTTAGAGTTCAGTTTCAGTCCTTTTTCTCTGATTCAGTTTCACTGGTAAGTTGGAAATAATTATGTATCATAAAACTTAGGTGTAGTCTGGGCTTCCAACCCAAAATTTTCTCAGTGGCTTACCAGTTATGAAGAACATTGCGACCAGCCAATGGGTGGATCCACTGTACCATTCATCCTTTTCTGACACTTAAACTGACATGGAAGGGTTTTTTTACTTCAATATACAGTTCACCAACAGAAGTCTATCAATATGTTGCCAGTATGGGTAAGTCTGGTTTTCCCTGCACATGCTTTTCAATCTGATTCCTTTTACCTTTCAATTTCTACATGGAATACAATTTTCAGCAGCTGGATCCTGCAGTAGGATGAAATTTTGCAGTTGCTCTGTAGGAATTTATAGTCTGGCCATTATCATGCTGTGTAAGTATTTAAGCATTGGCTTGCCTGGCTTTGCAATGACATAGCACTGACTTTCACCCCCTAGTTGTGTTTGTTCACATACACCCTCCTATCACTGGGCAGGGGGTGTTGGTTAAGAAAAGGTTGGTGAAACAGTTGTGTCTGTTAGTTAAGTTTGAGTCATAAAATAACTGAAGCATTCAGGTGAGGAGGGACCTTACAAAGTCTCTAGTCCAAGCCATTGCTCAAAGCAGGGTCAGCAGTGAGGCCAGGTTTGCTCAGGGCTTTATCCTTCTGGGGCCAGGTTTGATATCATATTCCAACAGAACTTCAAATGAATGTGGTGTTTCACTGAAGAACAGCCATCCCTAAACTTTCAGAGGCATATAGCTTTTAAAAAATTAATACTTAGGTCTTAGCGCTATGTGCATCACACCTTTGCAACTTACCACAGCTCCTCACTCTACTAGTTCTCAGTAGGAGCTGATCAAGAGATGAAAACAGCCATATGAGATCTCCAATCAATATAAGCCATAAGCCCGGCTTGAGCAATATATATGTGGGAGGGCCAAAGGAAGAACACAGTATGACTTTCTAGGTGGTGCGCACAAGTAGAGAGAAAACAGTGCTTTGTCTACTTTATCACAATAACTAGAGAGTAGCTAGACAGTAGGAGATGTAGGAAAGTGTGACCTGCAGTCTCAAGCTCCTCAGGAGCTCAGCATGTGCACCCTAGAGACTGTGAACCCATAGGAACATCTCTGATGTCTCCCTGCACCCTATTTCTAGACCCTGCAGTCAGATGCACATGGGGTTGCCCTCTGCCCTGGGGATGAGTGGACTCCTCTTTATGATTCACTGTTAACCAGCTTCTGTGCATGTAACAGGAACTTACTCCTTTCTGTTGGCGAAGGGAGAGGCTGGAGGAATCACTGTATCATAACCCACCAAGGCCATCCTTAAGGTCCTGGTACCAGGGCTGGGTGTATGAAACCAGTGAAGTTGTCTCTGGTCAGAATGGATGTTACTGGATTCAGATTCCTGCACTAAGCCCTGTCAGGAGAGACAAGAAGAAAATTATCCTTCTGAAACCCCATTTATTTGGCCTCTTATTCAGGAAATTGTACAAAAGCTCAGGGAGTACATTACCCCCATCATGGAGTGTGAAGTGGATGGAAAGTTTTAACAGTGACACCCAGCAATTTAGCTGTTTCAGATAAAACCTACTTTTTTCTCCCCCTAAATATGACAAAGGATCATAGTCTTCATATGCTGGGGATCTACTGCTGTAGGTTGTACAGCTGCAAAACTGTGTCAGCCAGGGCTGCTCAATAGTTCAATGATCTATTGGGTAAATGAGAGAATGAAAAGCACAGTAAAAGGCAAACTGAGACCACGTGAGTGTCTGTCAGCCAATGCCACAGTTCTGGAAAACCCGGGTTTGTAATTAGAAACAATAAGCATTTCATAAAGCAGTATCTTCTACTGTGATACATGTTAGATAAACACACAAAAAAGGCCTTAGACTGGCCCACTGGATCTAATTTGGTCAGGGTAATCAAACCTGCAGCCAGAGGAGCCTTCCCAAGCTTCAGGCTCCCAGGAGAGGCTGCACCTCTGGGTGGTACCATACACTGGTGCTCCAGAGACACTGGCCATAGGGTTGCAGGCATCTTTGTGCCCTTTTCCCATAGCAGTGTCTGCCTTGGTCACAGGTAACTCCTCTTTACTGTCACCACCAGTAATTCCTCACATGCACACATATCAGTTACTTTCAGTCCCTCTTTTCTGGAGCTGACTGCTCAGGCCAGCCAGGAAATGAGATTCTGCACTCCAAACCTAATGTGGTGCAGCCAGAGGAACACAGAAAAATTACTTTGCAAACAGCCCCACATTTGCTTGCTCATATTCTAGTACACCCCATGGCACAGAGCGACACTGCACTACATATGGTAGATGAGCACTTGATGTTTTGTTGGTTTTGAGATGCGTGTGATTCCCAGCACTGCTTATCTGGCTTATAGCCCACTTATAATCTATGTGCTGGGCATGTAATGGTGTGCAGTAGCATGATTGATCCAGAGCTAGATGTGGTGACACTGTCACCTCTGTCCCTCTCTTTTAAAAAGTTCATCAGATACTTGCAATCTAAGTTTCCAATACCAATTTTATTTACCTGAGGTATCACTTTGCACTGCAGCCATTTCACTGTATGCAGCATCTGGGATTTGATTTCAGGAATTCTCCACTCAGAAGCAAAGGCCTTTCATCCAGCAAGCTACTAAGAGTGGTTTCACTGGCTTGGATGGAGAGGATAGACATTTATAACTAATAAATATTAGTTATAATATTTATAATATACCCAGCAAATCGTATACGTTCGGCTGCATTCACAGCTTGAGCTGAGTGAATTGGAGGCAGTGTGAGCTGCTGCAGTGTGTCATTTTCTCTGTCCTGCCAGCACATAATTCACACAGCTTAAACTATCTCAACTATTGCTGGACTCCCCTGCACTTGTCCCTTGCTGCCCAATAAACAGGATAGTGATGTGGTGTTCCTAATAGCACCTCTTAGACTACCCTATACTACAACAGTAGCATTCCTGGAGCAGCCAAGAGAAGAAACATAGCTGGAAAGACCAGTAATTGAAAAGGTGATATATTTTCACCAGGAGACGATACCAATTCATACCCTCTACCTATCATTATCCTTAAGTATCGATTCTCCAGTCATATTTTCTTTGTTAAATGACTTATTTCATCAAGAACGGCTTCTGTGGTTGCAGTCAAACCTTGACTGAGCATATATGTGCTTTTGGTGTGAAAAGTGCATGTGACCTGAGTTTTAGACTAACCTCTAAGACTACCTTTTTAATGAAAACTCAGCACGCTACATCTTCTACTGTTGGTTAACTCCTACCATCTGAAGGGACAGGTTATGTTCTCATGGGCCTGTTGTCAGGATATTGTATCTTCCTTTGCAAAAATCATGTGTTGGTTATCAGATGGGTGAGAAGATAAGTTTTAGTAAACAGCATATAAAATATTTGTGTGTCATCATTCAGTTTACTTTAAACAAATTTGCTTCAATTGTGTTCCCACTCCATTTGTCTGCCTTCTGTGACTGTTCCAGCAACATATTTACTGGCATGGATTTCCACTTAAACAGCAACATTTAAGTGAACATGTTTATAAAAAAGAAAATGTTGAATCTATAATCAAAAAGTATGCACTGTGATGAGACACTGCTATTAATGAGTTACAGGCACTACATATAGTTACTGGAAATTTTTGTCTGAGGGGAACTTAGAATTTGAACATGAAGACGAGAGCTGCAAAAGAATCTGCTTTTCTGGGCATACTTTTGACATGTTCTTTCTTTTAGGAACGGGCAATGGAAACTAAAACATTTTTCATTTCCAGTTGACGGCATAGGACAACAGCAATTTAGTATATGCATCCAGTTAGAAAAGAACTAAATCTTTTATCATTTCATATACTACAAGCAATGGATTAGCAAACAAATCAGGGGTTGAATTACCCCAATGTTGTCAAAAATATCAATCAACAAACAAATTAAGGGATATTTTTGTTTTCCTCCAAGAATTATTTAAATACAGATGGGAGTGATGGTTAATAGTTCTGAGGGAGTGGAAGGCTGCGTGGAGACCTCATAGCAGCCTTCCAGTATCTGAAGGGGGCCTATAGGGATGCTGGGGAGGGACTCTT
>JANRGW010041436.1:0-22728 GCA_024733675.1 Psilopsiagon aymara | reverse complement strand
CCTGCCCATGGCAGGGGGGTTGGAACTGGATGATCTTAAGGTCCTTTCCAACCCTAACTATTCTGTGATTCTATGATATGTCTCAGCCTCTTCAAAAGAGAGGGAAGAGTTTTCTGTTGCTTATGCATGGAATTGTACTTTTGCATTATTTTTCAATCCCATTTTTTGTAACATTTGTACTGTGTGTTGGAAGAATGGGCCTGGGTTCACAGTGGAAAAAGGCAAGATGAAAGTTAAAACAATTGAAAAATAATCTGAGATCAATTGAAATCAAGACAGGGGGAAAGAGAGCGAGAGTCCCAAAACCAGAGATGGAAATGTTAGTCCAGGTCAAGGAAGTAGCATTGGAAAAAAACATGTCAACAACTGTAGCTGTGGAAGGCACTAGCAGAGAAATGCAAGTAAAGGCACAGACTGGAGCAAATCAGCTTGGAAAACAAAGGAGAGGAATTTGATATTTTGCCTCAAAGCAAATGGGAAACCATGAGTTTGAGATGAAAAAGCAAAGATGTAATACCAGTTGTGTTTAGTTGTACACGCAAATTTGGAAAAGCCCTGAGTAAGAACATTTCAAAGGTCAGACCACGCTGTAGACATTATGGCTGGTAGATTGGCTGTTAGAGTAGGGAAAGCAGGTTTGCAGTTCACAGAAATGCCCAGGCTATTCCTAACATCTGCACAGAGGGCTTCACAGAGGGTCAGGAAAATAATATAGATGATTTGAAACATTTTAGATTAAGAAAAACTATTCTACCTGTGAAGCAGTTAACTGAAAAAAAGCTGATACGAATTGGGAAGCTTTCTCAGGCAAGAGAGGCTGCAGGTAAGCAGGGAAGAGACAGTGCAGTTATAAAAGGTATGTGTGCTATTGACATTATAGTGTCTGGTAGAGCTCAGAGGATTCTTTTACCGAACACATTATTTGTTTGTGAATGTCAGTTTGTTGAAGCTGGCACTCTGCAGGAGAGTACTTTCTAGTCTCAGCGGAAAAGGTTGCTTAGATCTGAGACAGGATGACTAGGCAGAAGGAAAGAGAGAGAAGAGTCGATCAGAAGAGCCAAATAATTAACTCATCTAGAATAGAAGAAATCCAGGGTGAAGAAGAAGAATTTTGAAACGGTTTCCACCATTTCAACACTAAGCCTGGCTGCCAGACTACTAGTTCGTCTAGGGCAGGGCTGCTTCCCCCTTCCTCATAGAAAAAAAATAACTGAGGAGTTATGGATACGCCACAGTGCGAACAGAAGATTTATTCTGAAACTTCTGAAATACACCGATGCTTTGCACCATCACATCTCTCCACCACTTCAGGCAGAAAGAAGACCCTGAATCAGCAGTATCCTCATGAATGGAGGTCTCTGGCTCTGATACCAGAAGTAACCGAGCTCTGTGTGGTCTTGATCAGATGGTATACAACTACTTTTTCATAGATTCTCCTTTCTAAGTGCCTCATCTGAGATATTTTGCACCTACTGTTCTATTCTGTATTGTTCAAAGGTGCTGAAGACCTACTGCTCCCTTTCAAGTCCTACGGCAAAGCAATTAGGTTAAGTTATTTCAGACTGCGTTCCCAGAAATGAAGATGCATAAAATGAATGAACACATGAAAATATTGTCCCTAATATCTCTGTGACTCAGCTTTTCTATCTCTACAATGGAGAAAACGATGCTTACTGATTTTGCAAAACGCTTTGAGCTCTGCAGATGAAAAGCAGTATGAATGTTAAGTGTGATTATAATTTTTATTAGAAAAAGATTTAAAGGATCATCTCTCCCTGGAGAAGGGATCCCAGCACAGGAGAGACACCCCTGTCCAAAGAACTGCTTGAAAGTTGAGCAGCTGCTGAGGACCAGAGTACCTTCATCCCAGTGAATACGCCGAGACAGATGGAGTGGACAACCATTTCACAAGGCTGCCATGAGGTAAAAAAAGAAATGGGACAGACATCATTATCAGAAAGATCATTAGATTTCTGCACTGTGGTCTGCATGAACCTACAGCAAAAACAGACAAGGACAGTCATGTAGGAGAGATAGGAGTGAGTGACTCTCCTAAGTGCTCTATGAAGAATAAGGAGGTTTGGGCTTGTTAAATAGAACAGTGGTGTCGATGGAGGAGCCTGAGGACACAGCACATAATGGCTTATTTTCAAAGAGCTGAGCAGAGTATCAGAAGCTAAGGAATTACTGGGAACAGGAGTAAAGTAGAAAGCTGGAGTAAGGAGATAGGACTAAATGATGAGAGGTACCAGGGTCAAGAAAAGTAGTTGTTTTTTGAGTGACTGAACTATGTCAGATGTTTCCAGGGCTGCAAAAAGAGTAGGAGGAGAGGCATGAGAAAGGCTCAGGAAAGGGCGGTGTTATGTTTAAGTGAGATAAATCAGGGCAATCTGCGATTGAAAGATGGAAAAAGTATATTGTACTTGTCTGCAAAAGGGCTAGGAGGTGGGAACAACATGGGTGTGCTGGGAAGAACACCACTGTCAGAGAAACAGCTAATAGCAGCTTGAGAAACAAAGGAATAGGATCAAGGCGATCCATTATAAACTGCCGTAAGTCTCCTGCTGTGTATGGAGGAGGGAGTGATACTGTTGTTTCTGAAACTATAACCCAAATTATGGAAAACCTGAGGCTGGACAAAGTATCCTGAAGATCTTGAGGTGATGGATTTTGTTTGGTTTTGGTTTTTAACACAGACGGAGTTGGACAGAAATGGAGCTTAACACAGCACTGCAGGTATTGCCATAATGACTGGAGAGAGGAAAGGAGGGAGCCAGTCAAACTGCAGATGAGCACTAAAAAGCATGTGGGGAGAACAAATGAAGGGAATCAAAGGTTTAGTTTAATCCTGAGATGAAGAGACAACAGGAATTGGTGCAAATTAAGCAAGACAGCGCTGGGTAGGGAGGGAAAAGTTGGGCTCATTAGGACAGATTCCCAGAGATCAGGAAGCTGAAGCTGAGAATAAAGCAAAGACTGTAAGAAGTCTGAACGATCATGGAAAGTAAGAAAATAGAAGAAATTCACATGCACAAAATTGCTCCAGGAGTGAAAGGAGAGGTGAGTTGTTTAAAAACATATCTAGGATCTACTGAGAGTTTCAGAGATGGGAGATGGGGTTCCTCATGAGAGGAACAGGAATGATTCAGTTCTGTCCTTCAGGATCTACTGTTGGTAAGACATGATCCAGGGAAGCTGCAATAAACAGCAAAGACAGCTGCATTGATCTCCCTGGGAGCTTGCAGAATGTGGGAAATGCTCTACTGCTGGGATTATCACTTTGGTCACCCTTTGGGGAGGTCCCGAGGCTGGAGACAATCCCACTGCTTTCCTCTCTGTAGAAATGCTCTGCATCCTACAACCTGTGGTATGCAAGGGGAGATCCTCAGGCCCTCTGTGTCATACTGTTCTGCTGCTGTTGATGGCACCCATCCCACTGCTCCTAGACAGCTCTTTCCTGTCGACAGCCTCCCCTTACAAATAAACACTCCTGATGTGCATCTGATTGATTAGGCAAGAGCAATGTAGAGACAACATTTTACCGAGCTATTTAGACCAGACCATGAAAGCACAAGCCCACTCAATTCTCAGAGCTGGAGAAGCCCAGCAGGACTATAGGGGAGGCTTAATAGTCACACTAAAACACCCAGCATGCAGCAGCTATATTATCTTTTCCTTACCTGCTGTTCCACTTGTGTCACTCTCTCTCCTTGAATCCCTGTGCTGACTTCCATTCTCTTTCTACATCAAAGTTCAGTTCCTAATTTCATCTTCAAGGCCTCACATGGCTCTGTTGGAGTTTGCTCCCTCCTTCCTCTCCCACCGTACTCACTCATCTCCCCCTGCCCAGCCCCCTCCATCTTCCTGCAGCAATGACTTCACTCTTTCTCTCCTGCTGCCCCCTCCTCTCTTTCCACCATACAACCTTATTCACCTCCCTCGTGCCTGCCCTCAGGACTTATTTACTGCAGCTAGTCTTCCTGCGTTAATGACTTCCACTTCTCCTACAACGTTGGCAAGCTTTGCCCCTTCTGACTATTAACTCTGTTTACTATTACATCTGTAGAAGGAGGAATGATTCAGAGATACCCGACCAAGGCCAGGAGCAAACAAGACACGAACACGCCGTAGCTCAGCTTGTGACCTTTCTCAGGCACTTCCCTCATTCCAGCCTGTACATTTCAGACCTAGTCTCACTCCTGCTGTTTTCCCCCTGACTTCACCAGAAGCAGGATCCAGGCCTCACAGTTGCTGCCTAAAGGCTGCTGAGAGCCTCTTCTGAAAGAGCTGAGCATCCTCACTTGTTAGTGCCCCACAGGCTGGGGTCTTTGTAGTGTGAAACCCTGGGGGCAAGATTCTGCCTTTTTAGCTGCCAATACAGCTCTGTGTACACAGGGTGTCATGTGGAAATACATAATAATGCTTAACGCTAACAGCAGACGGCATTAGCAGGGGAAGACTTCCCTCTCCCACTCACCCTTTGTCTATCCGTTTCTTTCCCGTTGTCAAAATTTAGCATCCTCCACTGAGAGACTCCGTTTTGCTCTGATGCTTGGAAGGCATCCAGTCCCAGCTCACTCGCTTTCCCTGCCAGTCTCCACAGGTATTCTGTACACAGGGCTTCCAGCTCGTCAAGAAATGCTCTCTCTTCTTCCCCCCCACAGGGGAATCTCCAAGTTCCAGGGTTGTTACAGGATTCTGGTGGCTAGGCAAAGTCATTCGTTCTTGTTCTGATGTATTAATCACCCCTGCGCACCATGAAGTGCGCTACTGGAAAAGAGCAGCCCTCCAGTAGGAGCAGAGGGCAGCCCTGAAGAAGCATTCACACAATGTGTTTGTCAGGTCAGGTCACAGAGGAAGCTAGAGGAAAGCCTGCATGGTTGTGTTTCTAACTTGTTCCAAGCTCATTTTGGTGTTAACTAAAAATGGCTCCAGGAGAAGCAGTTTGGACTAGAAATTAATGCATAGTATGAATTTCGTGTTTGAGGTAGACATGACTCTAATGTAGGCTTGGAAAAACCAAGGCCACAGCCTTCCAAGGCTGTGCTGATCATGAGAGCCAAGAGAAAAAGGTCTTGGTGCACAACAATATCTCAGAGGTCGGTTTTGAAGACAAGTCCCCTTAACTGTCCCCAAGGAACAGATGTGCTTTCAGCAGCCACATCTGTCCCAGCAGGACCCAAAGAGAAGCTGCAAACATCTGTTCAGTATGGTAGCTGAGGCCGATGCAGAAACTGGGCTGGAAAAACATGAAAAACTGTTTTCCTGCCCCACAAAGCTCTGAAATTATAAAGCTTCCTGTTCTATGCTGGGTTGGGACAAAGGTGGTTTTTAAAGGCTTTTTTTAGACCAAACCCATGAGTTACATGCACTGAAACTGTCAGTAAGCCAATTGCTCAGATACTCACAATATTCACCTGGAATTCTGGTGGTTTTGTCAAAGTCTCCGTATCCCCCTGAGAAAATTTCATTGAAAAACTCTGAATAACTGCAAGAAAGAAAGACCTTCAGCAGCGGCTGTAGCATGGGGGAAATAAAAAGGTATTTACTCATGAAGAGACATACACACAGTGAGAGTGAAATGCCTCCATTCTTTGATCTTGGCACATTTCCTGAGTGGCAACTCCAGTTCGAAGGTACGATAATGAGGTTAACATCTGAGGTGCAGCACAACATTTGTTGTTGCTTCACAGACTTCTGTAGCTATAGAAACTATCAGAAACTGAGGAAGTGTCTGGAATTTCAGACCAGTGATTCCAGTGGAGAACTGGTAATTTTTTCCAAGGCAAAGTGGGCGAATCTGGAAGGAGTTTGCATTTTGGCAGTCTTTAGGAGACAAGTTGTTAATTTACTGGCTTTAAAGCAGGGAAGTTTCAGCTCTGAAACTTGGGCTATGTTATCTCATGTGTGGGGTAAGTGGGGAGGCATGGTTTGGTGTAAGAATCTCTGATGGGCGTATCTCCAAGTAGTACAATCCTGGCCACAGAAGGTGACTTGGTACCTGCCTTGGACATGATTCAAAGCCTTAAACGGCCTTTCAAGTTTCTAACTGAGTGTAACTGGACCAGATCACATTAGAAATAATATTCCCTAGTCTAGTATTGTGAGTAAATTTTATCCCATTATGAATAGCCTCCTCCCCAGGACGCGAGAGTAATGTTATGTGTAGCGTAGCTGAAAACGCTTCAGAGATTAGCCCTAGCACATAGCTCACACCTACAGACTCTTCTGTAATAAAGTAGCGTACTCAATGGATGAAAAAATATTGGTGCGGCAGCACGGCTTGCAGTCAAGCTTCAAAGAGGTTATTATGACTGAGCAGCAGTACCTGCTCCCCCATATGCCTTCTGTGGCTGTGCCACAGGTAGTTTCACACTCCTCCTTCACAGCCTCCCCTTCAAACTCCCCTCTCCAAATCACCCCTCCCTCACTGACCTCCACTCACCTCTGCTGCAGGCATCATCCCTAAGTCTAGCACGCTTTTCCCCTCCACTGTTTTCCTTTTAAAACCCAGAATAAACTAACACAATACGCGCACACATACAACTGTAAATGTCCCATGATTCTGCGCTGCTATAAACCTCCTTCTAAACACCCTGCTGGTACTGTTTGCTTGTTAAATAAGCCCAGTGCTGTGCTTAAATCTAACTTTTGTTGTAAGCATTTCACAAGAGGGCCAAGTCACTTTGCTTCCTTGCAAATCACTGGGGTACCTGCACCCCAGAGGAAATAACAATAATGAAATTATTAACGTTCTAATAGCAGCCTCTAAAAGCCAACACCACTCGCGAGGCTTGGCATTTGTTTTTTGCCCAGCTGCATAAAAAGGGGACTAAAATCAAATCTGTGCAATATCTACTGTAACACCCAATGTTTGATGTGGATTATGAGTAAAGCAGCAAGCTGGAACAGTAGCAGCTTGTCTGGAGATATTGAGAGCCACAGCATAGCTGTGCTAACGCAATTTAATCAGACTCACAGGGGGCAGCTACCCTATTCTGCCCTGTGGGATGTAGGCTGTGTTTACCTACACTTTCTGAACTTCAGAGACCCAAGTGAAATATAAGCATGATGTTTGTTTCATGTGTAACAAAGCAAACGTGTGTCCTAGCTCTTTCAGAGCAGAGGGCGCTGCTTTCCTCCTGCTATCACAGACCAGTCTGGTTTTTACTCCAGATATTTGCCCTGATAGCAATTGCACAGAAATAATCTCAGAGAAGTATGAGTCTAAAATTGTTTGGAACCCATACACACAACCCACACAACTCTTCTAATCTCGAATCCCAGCATAGCTGGGAAATTAAAGAAAAAGTACGAAGCCACATTTGGATTCAGTGCTCAGGCTGATTGGGAAGGGGCTGCAATGGAGGTTGTCCCCACTCTGGGGTCATGACCAAGGTAGTGAGCTCCCATTTCTGGGATAGGTAAGGATACCAATGGCTTCCTCCCCAGCTATCTGTAAGAAGGGGCTTGCTGTACATCAGGTCAGCCCTCTACTCCTCCTGCCCTCTCTTCCCTCCAGTTTCTTATTCTTATTGCTTTAGGAGCATTTGGGAGGCTTTGGATCATTTTAGGGAGTGAGGCTGAGGTCAGGAGTGGACTGACCAGGGGTGAGCATCCTAAAGAGGCTCGGTACCCTTGCATGCCCCTCATCCTAGAGTGCTCCCCAGGATGAGATGACTGGCTGGGGACCTGCTCTGGATTTGGCTTCTCCCAAAACACCAGTGCTTCAGGGTGAGACAGTGACTGCTATGGGAAATTGCAGAATTAGAAAGTCCTGACCTCCTCCTTGGTGGTTTCATTTTCAGACCGTAGGTGGTGCATTTCAGGGCAATAAAGGGCACAGGGCAGAAAAGCTCCACTAGTGCATGGCATTGCACGTCGCAGCTCAGCCTGAAGCGCTGCAGTCAGCAGGGCTTTCTGCCAAGGAAATCCTATGCCGAGTTCCCTCCTGGCCATCTCTGGTGGGCTGCCTGAAGGGACGGCAGAAATCCCAGTGAGCTCTCTGAGCACAGTAAGGGACAACCAAAATTCCCTGCCTGGGTACAGCAGCCTCTGCTCTCCGAGGGCAAACGTGTGCGAGCTCAGTGAGCACGTAATGGCTGCCATGCTCGTCTGCAGAGCCACCGCGCTGGGGGATCTTTCTCACTGTTGCATGAAGGGCTTTGGGATCCCTGGGGTATAAAAAGTGCTAGAAAAATACAGTCCTTCCCTTGCTCTATTTCCTTGCCTAAAATAAACTTCACACTCATCTGCTGGGCTGGTATAGCCAAAGCAGGTTGCGCATCCCCAGTAGAACCTCTCGCCCCAAATCAGGTGACTGCGGCCAGACCCCCAGTTCTTACCCAGAGATCATTAAGCAAAGAAAGTGTTGCCTATCTGCCCAGACCTTTTCCCATGGGCAGGGAAGGTGATGAGATGAAAAGTCCCAGGACCACTGGGGCAGGGTTGCTGTTTTCCCATGGGAAGCAAGCTGAAGAATTCCCATGCCTTGCTATTCCCCAAAATTTCTACTGCTGCTTGTCAATTATAATCCAGATTTGACAATTCCTACTGCAGGCTGATGGTGTTGTGTGGGAAAACACAGGAGACTTGCTGAGATTGCCAAACTGCTAAACACATGTGATGGGGGGTTCTCCCTTCCTCCATGTGTCTGAGCCTTGGAGGGGAATGGGGAGGAGAGCTGAAGTGGCACAGAAGAGTGGCACAGATGGATTGAAAGCTGCCTCTGTCATTGACTTGCTCCAATCTTTGGATTATTTCCCTGGAGTTCCCAGATATTTTTATTATTAATAACTAATAATAATTTCTGTGTAATGCTTTGCATCTTGAAGGACCCTAAAGCACACTACGTACTTCATAAGCTAATTACCAGCTGCAAGCCTAATTCTTCTCTTGGTTGTGACCATATCTGCTGAAGGAAAAGCTCAGAGTCACACTAGATTTACACCAGTTTAACTGAGGACAGCGTCTCCCTATAGATCCAGCTGGATATGTTATAGACAAATGCAGTGTGGAGCTGGAGATGAAAGATTTGAATTGCCTTTTCTCCTCCTTCATAATTTAAAAATGACTAAGGAAATTGCATTCCAAAAGCCTTTTGAACGCAACATTACAACTGCAAGATTCAAGATTTGGATTTTGGGAATAGCCAAGCCCAAATTCCCACTGGAGTAGGAGTTTGGCCCACATCTGAACCAGGGCACTCTACAGCTCATGGCTGTGTCCCAGGCTACACAGGCCACTTTTCACAGTGTAAGGAGGGATGTTCTCCCCTCTTTTCTTGCCTGGTAAACCCGTGCCTGTGCACAGCAACTGCTAATCACCCCTAGAGTTACAGTCTCACCACTGACCCCAAGCATGACCTACTGTACAAGGTGACCCTGGCTCTGTCCTCTGATGCATGCTCACAAATCAGCAATAGTTACATCTGAGGATGAAAATGTAACCAAATAGGATAAGGTGAACTCTAAACTTTCCAATCCATGGTTTTCCTCTGCATACTTCTGGAGAGAGACTAATCCATCTGAGCTCTGGGTCTTTGAGGTCAAATTTGAGATGATTCAGCCCTTATGTCCTCATCCAGCTAAGATGTTGTTTACATGCTCTGATTTCTGAGAGTTTGATGTTGTAAGTCTATATGCAAAACCTGTCCTAGTTACAGTATTGTTGCAATGATAGGGGAAAATGGAAGAAAAAGAGAAACAGCCGCTCTTAAATACTCCCTTTGCCCCATCTGCCCCTTCCCCTTTAGGCTTACATTAGTATCTCTCTTCCTCTGACATCTGGATACACAGCCATAGATTGGGATTGCCTCTGGTAGCTATGGAGCATCTCCTCTCCTCCCACACCTTATGCACATCATTTCTCTCTCACTGCAGATAATTGCATCACCCTTCCTGTTACTCGGCTCACAGTTGTAGTGTCACATTTTGACTTGTTACACACACACACAAATGTTCTTGCTACAAATTGCCAGATTTATCTTTTTTTCTTTTTAATCCTCTGTAATATCCTGATTTCTTTCACTCACCTTTTTTGTTTTGCTTGGACTTCTCTCCATGTCCTGATCAACTTCTGCTTCACTCTTCTGCCTTCCACCCCAGCAACTCCAGCACTTCAGCTGCACTCTTGCCATTTAAAACCCAACACTATGCTACAGCATCCAAGCAGGACTGTTTACAAACCCTTTTCTCGATTACTTTTCTGGTTCCCAGCTCATTTAAAGACCCGTTTTGCCTCTTCTTGCAAGGCAAACGCAATAGCTTTTACCGACTCAGCTGGTATACCTTGACAACTCTGCAACACAGGGCTTGTATGCCAGGAATTTCATGTTTTTCCTACCTACAGTGACAGCAGTCACTGTAACAACTGTAGAAATAGTTTCTAACCTCTCTGCTGAGGAATCAGAGACATCGTCAGTGTTTTACGAATTCACTGAACCACACAGGAAGGTATCAGTTACAAATACCAAATTATTTCATTGACATATAAATGAAATCATGACATGCATTTGGTATGTACGTATATATAAAACTATTTTCAATTCCAGAGTGCCAGCAGCACAGCAGGGAAATGCAAGAAATACATTAGGAGGAGCAAATTTATTCACAGCTTTAGATGATTTAGATGAGCCTAATGCATTTTTGCATTTAGTGCTATTTTCAGAAGAAGCTCAGCTCAGGTTTGATTCTGGCAAAGTCTAGAAATAGAGCAAATTATTTACCAGGGGAAATGGTTGCGTTAGATGTACACAAAAAGGATTTTTTTGAATGATTTTTATTACTGCTGTATTGAGGGTTTTCATTTGTAACTTGGACAGATGTCTCGCAGTCCCTGAAAACCAGCCACCCACAATACTTCAGCTTATAAAGCGCAAACGGGCTGGATTTGTGTTTGCACCAGAGTGTGTTCAAGAGGCTTTGCCCAGTTTTCCCGGCCAATCTCACTGTAACAAAGCACAGGAAATTTCAAGGCACAGTGAGGATATTTTTGTAAGTTATGACCCTGTAAAAAGAGGGTGTTTATAAATGGAAATCTTCATTATAATCTTAATAATAGCTTTTGCTACCTCTGCATCTCCACCCACGTCCATAGGGATAGCTACAGCCAGCTCTGAGGCAGTCTGTCGGCTACTTAGCAGCGCGCAGCAGCGTTCGGAGCGGGGTGGGAAGGCGAGGAGGCTGCCTCCTTCAAGGGAAAACGCAAACCGGCTGAAGGCTGAGAGCAGGCGCAGGGTCCGGCCGTGATGCAGCGCGGTGCCCGCTCCCGCCCGCAGCTGCAGCACCAGGACCAGGCAGGCGGAGCGCTGCAGGGGACCGTGCCGGGAGCGCCGGGACGTGCGTGAGGGGGCTCTTCGGTGCTCCCGCACAGCGGGGGGGGGGACTCAGGCCGCATCCAGCAGCACACGTGGCGTCTTCTTCTGTCATTAGCCCCCTCTGCTTCGCCAGGTGGCTGTCGGCGAGACGGCAGAGAACAACAGGGGAGCTGAAAAAGGCAGAACAGGAGCCCGGTATTGGTTTGGATGGGACTTCTCTGAGCGGGGGCCACTCTCCTTCCATCTTGTCATCTCCTCAGTGCAAGGAGGACACCCGTTTCCCCTGCTTTTTCGTCCCCTACCCATCTCTGTCTGCATTTCTTTCTCTATTTATTAACCATCTCCTGACTAAACTCATTTCCTGAGAATTGGTATTTTCAGGTATGATTGGTATTTGCTGCTGTAGCTTCAGTCATGGCTAATATGTGATGATATATCCCTTCCTTCATGCTTATCAAGATCTTCAAGGCAGTGTTTGTACCATTTTTACTGCAGTAAACTCTCTTTATCATCTGATCCTTAGCAACAGCTGTAATAAACATGATTATTAATACAAGGTGAGGAGGGCTGGTATCCCCCCTTGTAGGCAGGGGGGATATTCTATCATAAGATCAAATTTCTATTTTGCATCAGTTCTTTTACAGGCTTCTTCACCACAATACCTAAATGATTTGCAGTGGCTCGTTAAGTGATGGGTCTTGATATAAGTCACATGTGGTTTGTTCTTTTATCCTCTCCCCAGGGAGAGAATTATGTATACAACATACTGCTTATTTTGCTAAGGTTTTGCTTGGGTTTTTTAACATATGCACTGCTGCATGTTTACATTGCAGAAGACCGTGTCAAGGCAGGCACATTGCATTTGGACAGGAAGGTGGCAAGATTTCAGATGGCCCTTTGCTCCCATGGTATATCTGGGGATTGTCCCAGGCACCCTTCTGCAGACCTCATTTGCTGCCCCACTGAGCTTCACCTTGCAGTGGAAAGCTGTCCTTAAGGACAAAGCTGTGGTGCTGTGGACTCTTTGGTCTTCAAATTACCCACATGAGCCAAAAGATATTGCTACTCTCACAGCATCAGGGTCAGATCTGCTAGAGCAGCACCTTCTCAAGCCCCCAAATGACCATCTCTTGTGGCACAGAGGCTGCATTCGCTGGTGTAGTCCTACACCCTGCAACTGAGGCCTTTAAATGCATACTAAGGCACGTGAAAAGATGGCCTAATTTCTGTGAGGTGCTACCTCCAGAGAGATTCCCCCAGAGGGCTAATGAGCACTTTTGAAAAGCCAGCCTTTCCTTTGGGCACGTCAGCACAGGTGGGTAAAAGCAGATGCCTACAAGCACTCTCTGTGCTCTCTGCCATTGTGCTCTTCAGTCCCCCAAACCTGTGAGTGCTTCTGAGTGCTTCATTCTTGGAAGGGTGGAGAGCAATGCCTTCAGAGGGCTTCTTCTGTGCTCCCCTTGGCACTTCATTAAACCTCGCTCCTTCTTCTTGAAGTCATGTCAGGTTGGGCATTAACAACTCAGTGTCACTGGTGTCAGTTTTTGACAGGGACAGCAGACCTCCTCTCCTGATTTGGAAGCCCTTTGCCAATATATGTAAGAAAGACACACCAACTGTTTGCCACGAGCCCAGAGGCTGGCTCTGAGCCCCACTTCACCACCTGGTGCAAAAGGATTCTGTCCAGAAACAGGGTCCTGGAGAGGACAGAAATGTTTGTGTTGAGTCTGATAACCTTCACTTCCTGTGCTGCTTCTCGCATTTATTTCATGGGTAAATAGTGAATGTTAGTTTAATCTGCAACAAAGATCACATCTAAGGTAGGAGTCACAAGTGTGAATCTGGGAGAGCTTTCATGTGTGAGCAGGCTTCATGTTGATCAGGGAGAAGGTCACATCAAAGGTGAGCGCATTACATTTGAACTGGAAGGTGGGGAAAATTATCTGGCCCAAAATGATTCAGTGTCTTGATCGCTTTCATATTATAAACATCCTCAGGCTATTTCCCTGAGGCAGGGAAATTGCGTTATTCCCATTTTGAGTGAAAGAAAAGAGGGGTGAAGTGACTTGCCTAAAATGATACAGGAAGCGTGGCAGAAAGAGGTACTGAATCCTTGGTTAACACCAAGCCATCTTTCTGAGCTTTTATCAACAACAGCTATATCCAGCCCCCTTTATTTATTTCTCTAGAAGCCATCATGCCAAAACCTCTGTTAAATTGGAGAGTGAGACTGAAGGAAAGCTTTCAGTGGATTGCTTTTTTCCATAAATGGAAATATCACAAATCATTCTGGGAAAACAGGTCTTTCTGTTCTCATCCCTCTTTGTCTGCTTCTCTCCTTTTGGACGTCTTTTCCTCTGCCTCTGGCTCCCAGCTTTCAGATGTACAGTCCTGACCATTTTAAAGTGTTCCTACCCTGCAGGAAGGGAGTAGCTTTTCATTCTTCGGGACTTACTATTTTGTGATGGATTGCACTCTGCAGGCAAGCTCGACTTCTGAAAGAGGCAGGGCTGTACAAAGTGGCACAAAAATAAACCCCATCACCAACAATACCAAGCCAGGTTCTCATCGGGGTTAGCTAGGTCTGACTCGCTGCAGCAGAGCTGACTGCTGCCAGCTGCCCTGGATAGATAGCACATACCCAAACAATGACCCCGCTGCATTGGAGGAAGTCTCTCTGAAGGTTGAATGCGCAGTTAATGTTGATTTTCATGCACCTTAGGCACTCAGTCTATCTTGGCAGTATGGCAGGTTGTCTCTGCTCTGTCTAAATGCTCTGAGTGGGCAACCTCTGTCCCAGGCCAGGCACTGGTGGGGTGCCTGTTGCACCAGTCCTAGCTCCTCCAGAAGGCATTTTCCAAAGCTTTCGGGAGACCACAAGCAAATGGTGGGTTTTGTGTCTAAGGACTCACAGTAATAGCCAGGGAACCTGGGGGCTGTTCTGTGATTTTCTATGGGCCTGGGCATCCCCAGCCTTTCTATTCTGAGACAACACAGAGCTCCTCCGCGCCTCCTTTCCAGCCTGCACATCCCAAAGCAGGCAGCTCAGAGGATGCCCACACCAGTATGACAGGGAGAGGGTGGTGGCTGCGATGAATGAGAGAGACTGAAGAGCTGGTGGGTGAGCACAGGAAAGAGGAGGAGGGGAGAGCATGGACCACACTGGGAGAGCTGCAGGGAGGAGGTGGAAGCACATGGCTGAAGTTTCTCAGAGAGGCATGCAGGAGAAGCCAGAGTGCTCGACACCTGCCTGTTTCAAGGTTCACAGCATCAAATGGCTCAAGTCAGGAAGAATGGGAAGGGCAAAGGGACACAAGTACAAAGAGAGATGTTGTTCTTACTCCCTTGAGGAGCTCCTACATACCATCCCAAACAGTCATTTGCTCCTGCTTAGGCATTCAGGAGTATAACCTATAGGGCAGCACTTGGCTCTTCCCTCCCTGGCTCTGCAAACCGCACGTGCAGCACAGAAGGCTGTTGTGTCAGACCTCAGCAGCGCTGCTGAGCAGCTCCATCCCTCCTCCCCACCAGCACAGGTGCCAGGGATGCTACTGCACCATCTCAGCAGGCCACAGATGTCTGTCACAGAGCTGCTGAGTGACCTTGGCACAAGGAGTGACACTGAGGCCTTCCCCACACCGAGCTGAGCTGCTGCCATCCATCGCTCACTGATCCAAACTGGTGCATTTGCACCATGCCCTCGTGTGCAGCCTGAGGCAGAGGAGTGCTGGCACCCCCGTTTTACAGGGTGGGACTCCAAGGCAGAGAGAAAAAGTGGTTCTAACAGCAAGCCTGTGGCAGAGCAAAAACTGAGTCCTCTTACATCCCCAGTCAGCGTGTTAACGACCTAAATGCTGCATCCTTTCTCTATCCATTGCCCAGAGGAGCCAGGAGGCATTGGAGGAGAGAGTGTGATAGCACAGGAATCCAGAGTCACTGCGCCCTGTGCTAAGCACAAACAAAGCAGGGGATAAAGTGGGACCAGTGTTGCCAGCGAGGGGGGTCAGCCTGGCACACCATACCAGCCTGCGGTGAAGTGCAGCTCCTCAACGTCACTGCATCTTAAGCAAGCCAAGGCTGGACAGCCCAGTGGCCAAGCAGCCTGCTGAGCCAGCTCAGCCAGGACTTTTGGACTCTCAGCACCAGGAGCAAAGAGGCTGTATGTCCCCTCACCCTGCCTAAGCAGATGAACTTCTAACTAGC
Source organism: Psilopsiagon aymara (assembly GCA_024733675.1). NCBI lineage: Eukaryota > Metazoa > Chordata > Aves > Psittaciformes > Psittacidae > Psilopsiagon > Psilopsiagon aymara. The sequence goes on along the minus strand of JANRGW010041436.1, from coordinate 7,208 downwards.
CATCCCACCCAAGTCCATGTAAAAGGAACCCTGTGTAAGATGCCGTGCCTTCCCAAGCAGCTTGATTCTTCGCATAGGAATTAATCAGGCCCCAATACAGCAAGAAATCAAGCGGGGGAGAAGGAGAAGAGAAGAAGCAGGGAAAGGATGGCACAGAGAGAGGAGGCTTCTAGATGCAGTGCCTCTTCCTTCCCTGTCTGATTCCAACTGTGAGTCTCCGGCTGTGTGGTGGGAGCCTTGCCTGGGAAGTTCTCCTCAATGGTGTACCAGCAGGAGTCACCCACCATTCAGCATGTGCTGGGCAAGGAGCTGAAATCTGGTTTTGGAGGTTCCTCCAGTGCTTCGGAAAGCAGTGGTGCTCTCTTGCAGTGTACAGCAGTGGCTGCAGCCAAAGGACCAGGGTGATGAGCTGCTCGCCTGTTGCAGGCAGAGGGCTCCAGGCAGTCAGGGGCAAGCATGGGAAAGGACCCCCTTCATGCTATGTCTACCTTCCTCACAGGTTTTTAAGTGGGCAAGAATCAGGGTGGGAGTGTGGCAAAGGAATTTGGCTATGCAGGTTTCCTTTCAGAAGACAGCTGGCTAAGAAGCTGACACTTCTTGAACGAGGTAACTGGATTGAGGATGGATGATTAGTAACCTCCTTTTGTAACCCACAGTTTCAGTGTGGGAATAACACTTCAGAGCTACACGGAGAGGCTTTGTTCCTACTTTCTTCTCCTATTACTTACCTCTCACATGCACACACACTCCTCTGCTCTGTCTCTGGCCTCTCCATGGAAGCTCTTTGAACTAGTAGTTAAAGGCGGTAGGTACCTCAGAAGCTTTAGACACAAGATGACTGGATGCAGAAGGAGCTAAGCTTGGGGGCTGACCTAGAGGAACCTTCCTACCTGCCTTCTACAGGTATTTGCTCACCACTGCCTCCCAAAGAGTTCCAAACCGTGCTCCAGCAAGGCTCAGCCTCAAGAAGAAACTCAGAGGGAATTCTTTGAGCTTGGTCCTTCTTACAGCTATTACCAAATATCTGGAAGGTCATTGGAATTCATCTGGAATAAACTTTCCAAGACCTGATACGGTACCTGCAGGTCTCAGCCTGGGCAGGATTGTCCTCGAATTGCTCTGGGTTCATCACAGTCAACCCTTCCCAGAGGAAACATCCACAAACGCAATGGCTTCACTGTCCCCTCCCCATGCACACCCATCTGGTCCAGTGGCTGGGCTCAAACACAGGGTGGCAGGCAGCTTTCCCATGTTGCCACAGCATTTGTCACTCTCCAGACTCAGTCTCCAAACCCTTCTGCTAAGGGATCAGTCAGCCTGAGCCACTTTGGTGGTTGACCTCTGGTGAGGGGCCAATGGGATCACCATGCCTATCCAGGTAGCTCATGCAGACGCTGCATTTCGCCTTTCTGAACAGATTACATTCATCAACTCTGTGCTGATGGCCAGCCAATGCAAGAGTCCAGAGGGAAATGTAAGGGAAGGCAGAAGAAGAAGTTTGGGGGAACCCTAGAGGTATTAAGGAAATTGCCTCCCATGTGGTCACCCCTGTACAAGCATGAACAGCCTGATCCTTTGAGATACTAGTCCACCAGTGGTCATGATGATGACATGGCTTGAGGGTTACCTCTCTGGAGTGGTGTTTGTGATTTCAAGAGGAGAGAGACTTGAATGATGAAAACAAGAACCTGGTGTACCTCCCATATGACTTAAGACTGGGAAGATGTTGCTCGCCTCCTGCTGGGATGGCTTTGCTGATTGTGGAGTGTGCGAAAAAGGATGCCCCATGACTAAAGCTAGCAGAAGGTCCTGAACATAAGCCAGTCTGCTGAAACTGAGGGTAACTAGCCCAGGTTCCCTCACTTGCAGTAGAAGATTTTGCTCCCCCAATGCAAAGGGTGTTTTGCTGCTGAGCTACATACACACACATGTGACAAGCTTCTTGTAGCCTTAGTCTGTGAGAGGACACAAGAGAAGACCTGACAAAGGTATGCAAAACCAAGCAGTCCTATGGAGAAAGTAGACTAAGAGCTTTTGTTCTTCTCACACTGCACCAGAACAACAGAATGTATCCTGCACATGAAAAGAATAGGCAACAAAGTCACAGCTGAGAGAAACAAGCGCTTTTCCACCCAAACCTGATCTCCACTTCTGGGATCCACCGAGGCTACACAAGGTGAAGCACAAACACCCACAATTATGCTGGTCAGTGCTGAGGGAAGGGACTGACCCTTGTGCTTCACTAGGTGATCCAGCCTCTGGCTCCTCTTGACATCACACTGCCTCCCTTGGAGGTGGGCAGTGCCCTGTCTGTCTGCAGCAGGAGTCATGCCTGCTGGCCCAAGCTCCTGCTGCTCTCCACCATTGAGCTAGGGGTGCTGGGAGAGGTGGGCATCAGGCTGGATCCAGACAGTGAATCCAATGTTCCTGTGCAAATAAGATGGAGAGGCACTTGTGAGCATGCAAGGAGAATACCTGAGCATTTAATGGGCATCCATATGGGAGCAGGCGTGCTGCCTGGAGGGAAGCAGGGAGGGCATAAAGGGCGATGCAGAGGGCAGTTGTTCCTGCAAGGCAGATTTTGGTGTTCTCATTTGTTCTTGTTTTTTTCTCTTGTTCCCTAGGGAATTTTAAAGGTCTGTGTAAGCAAATCGATCACTTCCCTGAGGATGCAGATTATGAAGCCGATACAGCAGAATATTTCCTCCGTAAGTCTGCAGGTTCTTCTTGCAATGGCTCGTAGGTGCTAGCGTCGGGTGCCTTTTGTTCTCTGTAGGTAGGGTGGTGGAGGTGCTGGGACCTGTGAGGCTCAGCAAGCCAGAGGAGGTGATCCCAGAGCCTCACTTCCCCCCCAAACCAGCTCCACTCTCACCTCCCTGGGGCCCTGTCCATGAGACGGTGCAAATTTCAAACTCACAGTAACAGACAGTGGCTTTTTTTACTATTAACAGCAATTAATTTTGATGCAAATCTAGAGTCTTAATTCAAATCCATTGGAGAGCTGCTGAGCGGGTGTCAGGTCAGGACTGGGCTAGCTGGGGCAGTGTGAGTGTATGTGAGCAGAGGAAGTTTATATTTCCTTACCTGGTACTCCAGTTGCATTACATTAAAGAAATTATCTGCACTGTGTCCAGGGAGCACCTATTTCTGTCATTACCTTTCCCCAACCACTGCTTGCCTATAGAGCCTGCAGATCTGATCTGTGCTGGGTTTAGTGATGGGAACCGGAAGCAGGAAAAAGGACAGTCAGAGCCCCTTGAAGAAAAGACCTGATGCTCAGCCAGAGACCCTGGAGAGATGCTGAATTCCAGGCACACAGCATCTCCATAAGGACACCTAACCTGAGCTCCGAGCCCAGCCTGAGACATGTGGGTGAAGCAGGGCAGATCCACACTGTGTGTTGCCCTCCCTGATCACAAGCTAGCATTTCCACCTTGCCCCAGTGGCGAGAGCTTGGTCTTTCTTTAGCATAGCTGAACAGGAGTCATTCCGCCTTTTAGGTTCCTACTTGCTATCCTGCCCTCCCTCCACAAGCCCGATGCCTTTTGACATCATGAGAAGAGATCTTCTCCATTCAGAAATCTGAGAGGAGAGCTTTTAACCTCCCAAGGTTAAGCATCAGAGGACTCCAAAAGGCTGGGAGTCTTTCAGAATAGTTCCTTGTCAGCCAGGCATTCTCCAAGCCAGATGTGGAGACCCAGCCCTGCGGCAGGGATGAGAGAGATAATTTAGGCTCTGTGAGGCTCATTTGTGTGTGAAAAGAGGCAGACCTTATGCTGCTTCCTCTTGGTTTCTCAAACAGTTCTTCATCCACTGTAAATTGTAAATAACCAAGGGAGACTGCTTCCTTCAGATGCCTTTCTGCAGCATCAGCCTCTTAAATTGCTGCTTGGCCCCTGAACAGCAGAGCTGAATACAGGGGTTTGATCCAGTTTGGCACAGCAGTTGTGCAGGCTGCCTCCGAGGCCAAACCTGCTCTTGCAGAGCTGTTTGGGAGAGAGGAAGCTGCTTGCAGCATCAGCTGCACTTCAGAAAGAAGAGTTGGGGGAAGGGGCTGAGCATCTCAAGAAGGATGAGTCTGTTCCTTCAGGGAGAACAAGATCTGAGTACGCAAACTGACCCCTCATCAGGACCTGATGGTCTCCCAGTGTAGAGCCCTTTTCAAGAAAGAAACAGGTTCAAAGAGGAATTTGGTGAGACAATAAAGGACTACTTGGATCATTCATGAGGGAAGTGGGATTTCTGCTGGCTTAGACCTGACTTGAGAGGGACCCCAATGAACAGCTTCTTCCCTGTACTCCTGCCAAACTGAAGTCCCTGGGCACTCTGCATGGCTGATGCCTGGTGGTACTGGCAAAAACAGCTAGGAAGTTGTTTATTAGCATTAGGCTAAGCAATTCCCTCATTTCGGGGACCAGGACATAATTGTGGGGCAGTGCCCACAGGCTTGCTAGAAGGGCTTAGACTTTGTTTCTGCCAATTGCCCACTTGAGGTGTGTTCGGCTCTTTGAAATCAAACGCCTCTTGTCAGGAAGCTCTTTGCTTCCTGCCATTTAAGCTTCACATTGTCAAATCCCACCTTGCTTTCCAGAAGCTATTAAGAAGGTTATTATCACTATCCTGGTTCTTGAAACACAGCCAGACAGAACTGGAAAGCAAGCAAGAGAGGTTTCTCGCTGCCATTTGCATTCCCTATGCACAGGCAGTGGGCTAGGGCCCCCCCTCAAAGAGCTGACTGCTTGTGCCTGGTAGGATTCTGATGCCAACAGGGTCTTTGAAGCATGCATGCTCTCTGCCCACTTAGGCGTAAATCCTGCGCTTGCTTCAGTAGGGTTCATTCTTGCAGGCAAGGAGGGGTTGGCTTTCATCCCCCCTTCCAGATCTTCACTCCACATGCAGAACTGCACCAGCCACTCTGATACCTTTCTTTACCAAGCAAGGCTTCATTTCACACTTTAACAGCTTACTTTCTCTTGGGAAGGGAGAAGGGAAAGCCTTCCTAATTAAACCATATGAATACTGGCCCCTCAAACACAGGCAGCCTGTTGGCGCTCACTGAGCAGCCCACAGTCAGCATGTGAGTGCTTGCATGTGTATGCACACACATACACAGACCTGGCCTTTTGCTGTGTGACTACAAGAGAGTCCCCCCAGAAACTTTGGGGTACATTTTGCATGTGTGTATGAGAGCGTGCATCAGTGCATTGCCCTCTGCTGGCTGAGCCATTCCCATATTGACCGATGGAGAGTGCGTGTGTGGGAGCTGGCACATCCGAACCCATCTCTGCCCTCTGAAAGGAGCCCAGCTGCTCCATCACTAGGATAAGCCCCACTGTTCAGCATACTGGCCTGGCACTTCAGCTTCTCAGGCCTCACTGCAGCCACGGAGCACCAGGAGCTCCTTCCCAACCCTAAAAAGATATATAAATACATAAATCTCTCCTTGAGATGCTCGGGCCCTTTCGGGAGGATTTGAGATAGAGCAGCTCTGCGGGAAGCATTTGCATGGCTGCTCTGTGAAGAGGGGGCTGGAGCAGCAGTGCCCCGCAGGAGGAGAAGGTGGATGGTGTCGGGGCTCCCCCTCCAGTCTGTTGTCCCCCTGAAAGTGGAGGATAAGACAGTGTAAGGAGAGACAGGCAGCACAGCAGAGTCCCAGCTCAGCCAACAGCCCCACACCTAACCACACTGAGCCACCCGCTTCACGGCAGCAGACAGGGAGAAAGAGAGATACTTTGGACAGCATTCTGGTTTTGACACACTTCGTTTCTCTCTCCCTTCCCCATGTTTTTATCCCTCCTTGCATTACTTTCTCCCATCCAAATATTGCCTTCTGTATCTCCCCACTACCCCCACTCGCGTACCCCCACGTAACTCCATATCCTCACCCCTTTTTCCTCTCTCTCACACCTCTGCTGTTCTTTCTGCCCCGCTCCCTCTCTCCTCTGCAGGGGCTGTTAGAGCCTCTAGTATTTTCCCGATCCTGAGTGTGATTCTGCTTTTCATGGGTGGACTCTGCATTGCAGCCAGCGAGTTCTACAAAACCCGACACAACATCATCCTTAGTGCCGGCATCTTCTTCGTGTCTGCAGGTAAAGGGATGCACGGGGCCTGATGCTCCTGGGATCTGGGAGATGGACAGCCTGCTCAGCTGGGGCATCCTGCAGGGGCTCAGTTGCTCAGGCAGGGATGCCTGTGGTTCCTAGCTCTGATGAGCCTTATTAGGAGTGAAATCAGCCTTTTCACCCTGCTTCCTTGCCTGGAAGAGGCAGGCAGCAGCACGCTGCAGGCAGGAGCTTTCCTGCTGCTTGGGAGATGCTGTAGGGAGAGGGTTTCTTTCCCTACCTACGGCATCTCTCAGGAACCAGTTGAGAGTGCAGTCCAGGGATGCTGCAGGCGTGCAAGCAGGGTCTTGCATGGTTTCCTAAGGGAAGTGGCCCACTGGGAGGGGATGGGGGTCTGGGTGCCCTTCTGTCCACAACCCCCATAATCCCCATGTGTGACTCTCCTGACATCTCCCTTTCTCTTCCCCACTGGCCGGCTGGCAGGTCTGAGTAATATAATTGGCATCATCGTATACATATCAGCCAATGCTGGAGACCCCTCCAAGAGTGACTCTAAGAAGAACAGCTACTCCTACGGCTGGTCCTTCTACTTCGGGGCCCTGTCCTTCATTATAGCCGAGATGGTGGGAGTGCTGGCCGTCCACATGTTCATAGACCGGCACAAACAGCTGCGCGCCAATGCTCGCGCCACGGACTACCTCCAGTCCTCCGCCATCACCCGCATCCCCAGCTACCGGTACCGCTATCAGAGACGCAGCCGCTCCAGCTCCCGCTCCACTGAGCCTTCACACTCCAGGGATGCCTCTCCCGTCGGGATCAAAGGGTTTAACACCCTCCCATCAACAGAGATCTCGATGTACACCCTGACCAGGGACCCGCTGAAGGCAACCACCACCCCTACCGCCACCTACAACTCCGACAGGGATAACAGTTTCCTCCAGGTTCACAACTGTATCCAGAAAGAGAACAAGGACTCTATCCACACCAACACAGCCAACCGCCGGACCACCCCGGTATGAAGCCGTCACCAGGAGCTGAAAATGGGGCAGGAACGGGCAGGAGATGGGGTGGGATGTGGGGTGGGAAGGGTGGAAGTGGGGCAAGGGTAGTAGGAGGGTGGGAAAGAGGAGGAGAAGGAAGAGGAGA